>JAQQSW010004925.1:0-14324 GCA_028646575.1 Pseudocheirus occidentalis | reverse complement strand
AATGAGGAGAAGAATGCCTTAAGAAGTCAAATTTGTCAGATGGAAAAAGAATCTCAAAAGCATTCTGAGGAGAATAATTCCTTCAGAATTAGAGTGGAGCAAATAGAAGCAAATGACTTTATGTGAAATCAAGATATTATTAAACATATCCAAACAATGGCAAAACACTCCAGTATCTTTGCCAAGAAAACCCAAAATGGGGGCACAAAGAGTTGAAGAACTGAACCTGACCTATACTGGATCTATATACTAAAAGAGATGAAAGAATGAGAGAGAATGGGGGGGGGCAACTTATGTGTACAAAAATATTTATAGCAGCTCTTTTTGTGGTAGTAAAGAATGGGAATCTGAGGGGATGCCCATCCACTGGGGAATGGCTGAACAATGGCTGATATATGATTGTGATAGAACACTATTATGCTATGAGAAATGACAAGTGAGTTGATTTCAGAAAATCCTGGAGAGCTTACATGAAGTGATGCAAAGTGAAGTGAGCAGAACCAGCAGAATATTGTACATAGTAACAGCAATACTATATGATGAACAACTGTGAATGATTTAGTTATTCTCAGCAATACAATAATCTAAGACAATCTCAAAGAACTCATGATGAAAAATACTATTGAGTCTGAATATAGACCAAAGCATACTATTTTTCACTTTCTTTTATTTTTTGAGCTTTCTGCCACAAAATGAATAATATGGAAATATGCTTTACATGATTGCATATGTATAACCTATAATAGACTGCTTACCATGTCAGGGAAAGGAAAGAGGTAGGGACAGAATTTGGAACTCAAAACTTTTTTTTTAATGTTAAAAACTGGTTTTACATGTAATTGGGGAAAAATAAAATACTATTAAAAAAAGAAACAAAAACCCTGTTACCTAGTCTTTTAAGACAAAATAGTTTTTTTTCCCTCCATACCAGAAAAAGCATGATCAGGAAAACTTTTGAGATAAATCATTTATATCAGAGAAAATAATGAAGCTTCATTATGTATAGTTAGTTATAGCTTTACTGTACAACCTCTCTTCCTTTATCAGGGTGAGGTGGTCAATGTTTACGGGTACACAAGTACACTTTTAATTTTAATCTTCATTATTAACATTTTCTACCATTATCTTAACTCTAGACAATCAACAAAACATAAAATTAATGTCTGGTTTGTAGTGCTTGCCAATTTCATGAGGTGTAAAGGCTCACTGAAAATTTAATCATCAGTTATTGTTGATACCACGGTGAAAAGAAACAGAAACACACACACACACACACACACACACACGGATGAGATGGAAAAACTGAACCTTAGAAAGAGTGAATGACTTGTAAAAGGTCATACAAATGAAATGAACAGTCAAGTTAGGAATGGAACAGAGATGTCTTGACTTTCACCCATGGTCCATGGCAATAGACCAGATTCTGCTTCCAGAGAACACAGTATCCCAAAGGTCCTACTATTAAATATCATGTCTGCATTACTCTATATCAGATTATTAGTAAATTTTTTAAATTTAAGTATTATTTTTTCAATTAACAAAAACCACCCTATCTTTCTCTTACCCCAAGTTCTCTCCCACTGAAAAGAAAAATAAAGTCCTGGTATATGGTCATGTGTTATGTGTGGGTTTACACACACATAAATGCGTAAATATACACACATATAAATGTCTCTGCACTGAGTTTTTCACCTCTCTATCAGGAGGTAGATAGCATATTTCATCATTAGTCCTCCCAAATCATGGTTAGTAATTATGATGATCAGAACTCCCAAGTCTTTCAAAGTTGTTTAATTGTACCCTATTGTTGTCATATAAATTGCTCTCCTGGTTCAGTTTATGTTACTTTGCATGAGTTCCTATTAGTCATCTCAGGTTTCTCTGAAACTACTCCATTATCTCTTATTTCACAATAGTATTCTATCATATTTTTATAACACAAATTTTTTATTCATTCTCCAATTTATGGACATTCACTCAGCCTCCCATTCTTTACCAACTCAAAAAGAGTTGCTATAAAAATTAATGTATATCCTTAGACTTTGTTTTGCTCGGGACTGATTCCCCCCCCTCCTGTCCCCTCAATTTACCCTTCCTTAATCCCTTCTTCCTTTTCCTGCTTTTAAATGAAATGTATTTCTGTGCTCAACTATCTGTGTATTCTTCCCTCCTTTCACCAGTTTAGATGAGAGTGAATCTTTCCTTTCCTACTTCTTTCTTGTCCCTATAAAAACTTCTCCTTGGGCACCCCTGATTATGCAAGATAATTTTCCCTAACCTATTACCTCCTTCACTGCTCAACTGTGTTTTTCATCTCTCTTTCCATTCTTTTGTTAAGATCATCAGGATGTAACAGAAACGCTCCTTGGTAGAAGACCAAGCATCCTTCTGTGATACCTGATAATAGTACTCAGAAGTGATATATATCTCCTCTTCCCTACATTAGAATATAAGCAATTTATCCTTTTTGATTCAATGACCATTCATCATGTTCACTGTTCAATTTTTCTCTTTACTCCTATACTTGCTATACAGTTCTGGGCTACAAATCAGGAATGCTCAGAAGTCCTCTATTTCATTAAATTTCCATTCTTCCTCATGTTTCTTTCCTTATGTTCAGTTTTGCTAGACAAGTCATTCTATACTGTATTCCAAGCCCTCTGCTCCTTTATAGCATAGCCATGGCTGATAAATTGTATGTGATCCTGACTGTGGCTCTCTAGTACTTGAATTCTTTCTAGATGCTTGCAGTATTTTTTTCCCCCTTTGAATTAAGATTTGGACTATACCGTTCCTAAGAATTTTTATTTGTGGGGGTAACTGGAGAAGTCCTTCCATTTCTACTTTGTCCTCTGGTTCTAAGAGATCTGGGCAATTTTAAGATTTCCTGAAATATGATATTTATGCACTTTTTGGGGGAGGGTCATAATGATTTTCAGTAAGTCCAAAGACTTAAGTTTTTTTTTTCCTCAATCTATTTTCCAGGTCAGCTGTTTTTCCTATTTAATATATGACATTTTCTTCCATTTTGTTAGGTCTTTTGATTTTGATTTAATATTTCTTGTTATGTCATGGAGTCACTGGATTCTTTTTGTTGTTGTTGTTGTTGCTTTTTGGAGGGGGGAAGGCAGGGCAATTGAGGTTAAGTGACTTGCCTGAGGTCACATGGCTAGTAAGTGTTAAAAGTATCTGAGGCTGGATTTGAACTCCTCCTAACTCCAGGGCCAGTGCTCTATTCACTGTGCCACCTAACCACCAGAGTCACTGGCTTCTACTTAGTTCATGCTAATTTTCAGGGAGATTATTATTAATTCTTTCTTCCATAATTCTTTTTTGTTTTTTTTTTCATCTGGTGCTCTTTTTCACTGACAAAACCATGTTTAAACTCTTTTGTTTTAAAACTCTTATTTCATCTTTCCAGGAATTACAGATCAATTTTTTCCTTTGAGGTTTTGCTTGTAGAAGTTTGGGAGTAATTCTGTACTTCAGGGTTTGTGTCTTGAATGTCATCAAAAGAGCTTTTAGTGGCAGGATTCTTTTTTTTTTTAATTTAATTTACTCCCTTCTTCTAGCCTACTTTCCTGACTTGAGACATGATGTTAGGGTTGGGTATTGGGTACTTCTGAAAGGATGATCTGGGTTGATCCTGTTGGTGTTTTCTTTGGGTTGAGTGTCATATTCATTTAGGTTTCCAGGAACAGCTCAGGCTGGGAGGTAGCGGGGTCTGCAAACTTTCAATGTTCCCAAAGAGTCTGATCCAGGGCAAAGTCTGATTGCTTGACCCTTGGCCTGAGCTCTCCAATTTCCTGATCTGGGTTTGGATCTTTAACAACAGTAGACCTCAGTCAGATGGAATGTTTTCTAGTACAGAGTGATAGAACCAGGGTTTTCTCTTGATCTGGAATTACTGATCTGTTTATTCCTCTTTATTCCTTCAGACTGGGCTAGAAGAAGAAAGTAAGATCCACATCTCTTGTGATCTGAGCTACATAATTGCTGCTTGTTTCTGAATTCCTTCTCCTCTGTAGTTAGATCACTGCTTTTACCCCAAGAATGCCACCACTGGGTTCAGGTCCTCCTTAGTTAGCCCTACAACTACCAAGAACTGGGTAGTGAGTGACAAAGCTGCAAACTGGCACCTGTTCCTGTACCCTGCATGAGGTCCTAGTACATAGCCTTTTCCCTGAGCTGGAGGTGTTTAATACCCAAAATACTTTTGACATGGGGCATCTCTGGTATTCACTAATCTCTTTGTCTCCCAATGCTAACCTGGTCTGGAAAAATGACTCATTGTGACTTTTTCTTGGACTTCCCCACCAAGATTCAGTTTACTTTTTTTTTTTAGATCTGTTTGGAGGAGTTGAGGGAAGGAGGGTAAGCTCATTTAATTTTTTTATTGCTATTCTACCACCATACTCATGCAGATGAAGTTGACTACAACAGAATTGCTCTTACATCAAATTAAACCTTGAAGAAAAATTTTTTTAAAACAAATTTATCTGCTCATTGAACTAAATACAGAATCAATACCTACATCATTCTCAACAAAAGCTGCAAGCACTATCTAGTAAATATTCAAACAATGCTTCATGCAAAAGATAGACACTTTGTAATAAACAAGTTCATTATTTACTAGATAGTGTGTTCTTCTTGGGATGCAAGTATCTAAAAAAAAAATCAACCAGTAGTAAAACATACACAACATACATTACTTGAAGATTCAGCACTTAGGCATGAAATCTGTCATTGGAGAAACATTTTATTTTATGGTTTTGATATGGGTTTTTTGAAACCATATTTCTAGAACATCTCCTTATTTTATTGCACTGACTTTACTAACTCCCTATGTATGCTTAAAGGGTAGCCAGTTAGTACTAGGGAACATTTGCTTCTATCTTTTTTCATGAAAGTATATTCAAACCTCTAAGTATTTCAGTACTCCACACACATTATTAATTCCATTCCCCTTACAATAAAGAAGATTACTCCTAAGTATAAGCTTTCACGTGCTAATGGAAAAAAAACCCATAAAATATATTTCTCTATACTAGAATCCTTTCACAAAAACGATGATAAAGTGTTTTATAACCATTAAAGCATTATATAAATACAGCCATTGGCTGTAGTTGTAGTACCAGAATCTACTGATCTAGAAGATACAGAATGTAGTAATGTCCAAAGAACTGAACTGGCCATCACACAGAGAGAAATGGAGAAGCACAGAGGCTTTAAATAGGCTACACCAGACTAAAAATGAAGAACTTCAAAGAACAAGAGTAAAAGATGTCTCCAGGAAAATCTCCTTTCCTTAGTTTCCTTTGCTGGTTCACCAGCTATATGAATTGTGCCCATACAAGGCTCGATCCTAGAACCCCTTCTCTTCCCTCTCTATACTCTATTAGTGACCTCATCAGTTCCCATGGGTTCAATTTTCATCTCTATGCATACAACTCTCAGATTTCTATTTCCAGTCATTGTTCTAAGTGCTAGTGCCATATCTCCAGTGTCTACTGGACAACGCAAACTGGATGTGCCATTGTCATTCCAAAATCAACAATCTACAAGAGAACCTTTACCGACCAGACGATCCTTCTCTCAAGGTTGTACAGGTCTGCATCTTTGGCAACCTTACCACTTTTACCTCCACAATTTCTCCACTCCTTTTCCTCCACACACAGCCACTATAAAGCCCTTATATTTCCTCTCAACTATGGCATTAGTTATTCCTTCCACATTGAGGGCGTCAGGGGTGTGGCACCCCCACAATCCTGAAGCACGTAATTTTTTTAGTCCTCTCTTAGTACCAGAGAATAAGTCTAAATTATTATGGTATTAAAAGGCAAAATATGCTGATAACATACAATACTACATATTTATTTTATGTATTTCTGAGTTCTCAAACTTTTTCCTCTATCATCTGCAGCTTCTACAAAACTGCTCCAAAATCCCCATTTCATTTCTTATGCCAACCCAAACAGTGATATATCAAAACCACAATAGGGAATGTCACAATGTAGAAGGGGTAACTGTAGTTTCCTCACCGATCTCCCTTCCTCAAATCTCATCTCCAATCTGTTCTCCAAAGAGCTGCCAAAATGATGTTCTTAAAGCCCAGCTCTCACTATTACACTCTCCTACTCTACCTGTAATTTAAGTCTCTGTTGTCTGCAGGATAAAATATCAACTCCTCGGCTTGTCATTTAAAGCCCCAATTTACCTTTCCAACTTTATTACACATTACTCACTTTCTGTTACCCCCCAAGGAAAGTGATCAGAAATTCTGCTGCATAAGGTAAAAATGGCCTATGAGGACCTAACTTTTGGTATTAGTAAACTGGAACAAGGACCCTACCTGCTGACCAATGAAAAAAACACCTAGACACAGGAGATATGGGCTAGTGGAGGCAGTTCTCTGCTACAGACTTACTGCCAGTCATCTATAAAATAAATGGAGATCCACAGAGAAAGAAAGAATTCATCAAACGTCTCTTCTCTGCACTTCCCCTCTCACTTTCAATGGATAGTATCTGAAGGCTCCCTATCAATTGTTAGCTGGAACTAAGCTATTTACCACTTTGCTGAAAGTGACTCTGATTCTGTCCCTGTCTAATGATGGTGCTTTAACCTCCAACTTAATTATATCTTGAAAGAAAAGACACAGTTTCTCTTTTAGAATTTACATCAAACTTACATTCAGTACCACAACTGGGATATTTCAAACCTGGGGCTAATTTCACAAAACATGACTAGGATGAGTAACATGAAGATGACCTTTAAAAAAACTCAGCTAAAGGACCTTGTGGGAAACAGAGACCTTTGGAACACAGCAAGGTGCCCCAGAAAGCCTAACTTGGAGGACAGCAGCCAGAGGGAAAAAGCAAAAGTCACCTAAAAGCTTCCTATTAAAAAAAAAAAAAGTCAATCTTGCTATTTGGCACTAATTTTAACTGTTTCTGTACTGCTGAAGGAATGCAAATGTTGTCATAGTATCTGCTCTCTAGATTTCAGCACTTAAAGACCACCACACACCATGCCCTAGTTAAGAATTGGTTGGTTTTCCTCTCTGTTGATTAGTTTCATATAATACAACAAGCATTTATTATATTACTAAATGATGCACCTACATTGGTGAAAAAATCCATTATTTTCCTATTTTGCCACAAATTGGGTCACTAACATTATCCAACCCTACCAATAAAAATCTGACTAAATGTGAAGAATATAGGCAAAATAACGGGTGAATATCTAATTAATGATTGTACTATACTAATTTCAGTCAAGTTTGTAACAGTAACTTTTTGTATTGTGTCTACTTTTTGGTACAGGGAGGTACCTTGAATAATCAGTTATACATACTATGTTTATGCAATAAAGCACTACATATATGTCAGATATGGAGAACTTTGGCTTAAATCAATAACCTACATTATATTCCTCAAATTCAAATTAGAGATATGACCTGAATAGTAAAGATCATACTATTAAAAATTAGGAGAAAAATATCTTTCAATGCTATGGGGAAATGAACCAAATAAGGCATATAGGTAATTTAAAAAAATAGATAACTGTGATGACATCAGACTGAAAGGCTTTTGCACAAACAAAATGAACTTATCTGTGATAAGAAGGGCAATGGTCAACTAGATCTTCTTATCAAATATTACCAATAAGGGTTTGGATTCCAAGATACATAAACAATTGAAACACATGAAATCAAAAATTATTCCAAATAGACAAGTGGTCAGAGGACACGAATAAAAAATTGTCAAAAGAATGATTGCAAACTAACAATCACATAAGGGGATGCTCCAAATCCTTAATAATAAGAGAAATGCAAATCTAAACCATCCTGAATCTTTATCTCATATCCAGCATAAATTGGCAAAGATGACAAAGGATAGAAATAGTCAATGTGGGAAAGAATGTGGAAATACATGCTCATTAATGCACTGTTGGTGAATCTGTAAGCATGTACAAATCTTCTGGAAAACAATTTTAAGTTATGCAAATAAAATGACTAAAATGTCCATTCTCTTTGACATAGAGATTCCATTGCTATACCTCAAGGAGGTCACTAACAAAAAATATAAACTGATATGCACCAAAATAATTGTAATAGCACTTCATATACTAGTAAAGAACCAGAAACAAAGTAAAGGTCCATCACCTGAGAAATGGCTAAATAAATTGTGGTACATGACAGGAATATTACCATATTGTAACAAGTGACAAGCATGATGAACACGGAGAAGAATGGAAAGACTTAAAACAAAGCAAAGGAAACAGGGTGAGGAAAACAATACACACATCAACTATGACAAAATGAAAAAAAACCACAAAACTAAAAATGAATGCTGCAAACTTAGAAAAACTGAGCTTGGCTCCAAAAAAGAGACCTAAGACACCTACCCCAAATCATGTGCAGGGGTGAGAAGTCCATGAGTATGAAGCCCTATATATGATATCACATGGGGGTGGGGGAGAAAAGTATCTTTCAGTTTTATTTTTTTCCTCTTATTTTTCATTAAAAAAATTTTTAGAAGGGATAGCTCTCTGATAAGAAGAAGAAGGCTACCAAGAGGAAATCAAGACAATGTAAAAGCAACAATCAATAAAAACTATTTTTAGAAATGCAAGCTACTATTATTTGAGAGGGTTTAGAATAGTACTATATTGTTTTAAATTATTTTATGACATTTTAGTCAGTTATGATTTCCCTGGAGCCAAGTAAGAAATAAAAATATAACACAGATATTTTGGGAAAATACAATTCATTTTTACAACAATCCTTATTCCCTTCCCTTAGCAACTATTTTTCTTAACCTACAATATAAATTCAGAGTGTGTAATTGTATAAATATATTATATTCTGTTCATAAACATTTAGATTCCATAATTTTAATGCAAATGCAAACATCTTAAAATAAGAAATTCAAGCCTGCACAAACAAAAATAGAACATAACTTATTATACATGGTAGAAATGTAAAATCATACTCTGGAAAGGTAAATAATATTGAAAATTAATAGAACAGGATAAAATGGGTAACTTACAGGAGCAATCTGCAAAATAACAAAAGAAACCAAGAATATAAAACAAAGTTATATCATAAATTAAAATAAACTTTAAAACTGATGAAAAAGGTTTTACACTTAAAAAAGAAAGAAAGCTGCCTGTATAGATTTGCCAAGTCTACTGCCAAAAAGAAGCAGGCAAAACAAAGAACAGACCAGTGATTCATGGGAGCTGATATCAAAGAAAACTAGCAATAGAATCTATCATATTAGAGGCCTCTACAAAAACCCCCAATGGACAGGTAGTAAACAAAGTGAACTAAGCAAATTTGGCCTCATAGGTACCACTGTGACTTGGTGGGGATGGAAATCATGACAGCTCTCATGACTGTTATACAGTAATAGAAGGGCACATTTATTTAAAAGGACACAAAAAGATTGAAAAAAATGAGTGGCAGAGTAACACTGTATATGAAAAGGATAAAACTGTTTAAGGAAATCTAGGAACCTGAGGGATGACACACATGGAGACTACTACTGGGACCAATATCAGAAGCAATATTGTCTCAGGTTGTATTAAAGATCATATAGAGAAAAGGTGGAATCAGATGTGGATCAAAAAACAGATCACAAACCTAACACAAAAGTGTATTATAGTAATAGTTGTCAACCTTCTAGACACATGCTGCAGTAGTCTCTGCCTACAGCAGAGAATCTGATCAATTTGTGACTTGCCCAAATAAGAACTTCATTCTTCAAAAGTTAGATATATTAATAAGGTTACTATTCAATGCTGATTCTGGCCAGTGAGGAAGAACTAAGGAATAACAGGAAGCACTGGGACAACTTCAGCAATGATAGAATTCATGAAAGAGGAGGAACGGAAAGTTGGGTACAGCATTAAATTTAACACAATATAGATTTAAGAAGGGCAGAGCTCATAAGGTTTGGAGAAAAGATAGGCAGGATCCAAAAGCTTAATGTTTTATAAAGAAAGTTATTCAAGAGTGAGAGATCTCAGAAATGAAATTGTGAAAATAGAAGAAGAAATCATTGCAAAGAGAAGAGGGACTATATAAAGAAATTGATATGGTTACACATGAAACTCATTGACCAACCAGAAATAAAAAGACAGGGAAAGATGTCCAGACACAAGGGCAAGTGACTGAGAATAAATACCAAATTGTAGAGAGATTCTTTAAGAACAATGTCAGAAAAACTGAAGCCTTAGAGCTTAGGCTGAGGAAACCCTAAAAGCTGAGCACAATAAAATGTTTTTTTAAAAAGCGGTAGGATTACAACTCAAGAGGGAATGAGATAATAATTAGATCATGGTGAGAAAGCTGAAATACTTAAACTTACTTTGCTTTTCTTTTTTGTTCTAAGGAGAACGCCTGGAAAAATGTTTCACAGGAAACAGAAATCCAAGATAAGTGAGGAAACATTAAATTCAATAGCTAGATGCAATCAATGAGTTCTAGTTAAATGAACAAAATTATAGGACATATTTTTGGTGACCATGAATAAAGGGAAGCAGTGATATGTAAAAGACAAAACTTCATGAAGGACAAGTTATAGCACCATATGAAGAGGAAGAAGCACCACATTTGACAAAATTGACCTAATATCTATAAATGTTAGAAACCCTAAAAAGCAAAGATATGGCAAAGTCTTTTATATGACCAGAAACATATTTTTAAAGAGTGAATTTATTTGCAATGGACAAATACTGGAAGCTTTCTCAAGAAAAACAGGACTAAAGCTATCTGCTCCCATTCTGACATTATTTGACATTGACTAGAAATACAAACTATAGTCAGCCAGTCCTAAGACAAGAATATGAAATTTTAAAAGTCCAGGCTTAAACAAAGAGGATACAAAACTATATCTAATGATAGTTTAAAAAAATTAAGAAATTAAGATGATCAACAGTTTTAATATAAGGGGAAGATTCAGAATAAATGTACAAATCATTTTTTGCATCTGTACATTAAAAAAATCTCCTCCTAGGAGGATATGGTAATGAGAGATAATATTCAAAATAACTAAAAATTCATAAAATATCTGAGAAGTTATCAAGATAAATGTAGGATTTACAAGAAATAAAAATAAAATCACAAAATTTCCTGTACTAAGGTGATGACAAATGACTAGATAGAGTACTCAACTAATTTCCAGATTTAATTCTCTATCAATCAAATCACCAAAAGGATACTTCAACAGGGCTAGTCAGAACAAAGTTCAGTTGGAGAGAACAAAAGGTCTAGAAGTGCAAGAGAAATAAAAGGGAAAAAAATAGGAATCAAGGGGCATAATACTGTCAGACCTCCAACTATATCACGGAATAGTAATCATCAAAATTATTTATTACTAGATTAAAAATAGAAAAGTAGATCAATGGAAGAGACTAGATAATCAAGAATCAGAAACAACTGAAAACATTAGTCTATTATTTGATAGACCCAACTCAACCCAATATTATTTGAAGGAAGAATTCCCTTTTTGACAAGAACTGTTGGTTAGCAAAATTAGCTTCAAACGAGCATCTTACAACACACTACAAGTTCTAAATGGATACATATTTCTGATGGTCTTAATGTGAGACCCTGCTCCTCTATCTGCCTCCAGGGGCGGGTCTGCCCACATGCAGATACGCCTACATACAAGTATTAAATGGTGGTGGCATTAGGAAGGTTGAGAAGCACTGCTCTTAAAGCAATGTATTATAAAAGAATACTGAGATAACACTTTAGTCTAAATTACCTGATGCCAAATGAAGCATTTTATCAAGTCTTTCTTTAGCTATCAATTTCAAAACAGTGCCTGCCATGAAACCTCTTAAAAACCATCAAAGGTCTAATAGCAATTTCTAAAAGGAAAGGTCTGGTCAGCCCAGAAAAAGACTCCACATCCTGAAATGATTATGGTAAAGAACAGTTCTTGACCATCATGTCAAAATCCTTCTTTGTCAGTCTGCTGGATCCCTAAATCAACAATTCCAGAAGCCCTTTCCCGATCTTTATTCTTCTTTACCTCTCTGAAGACTTTGACACTATCTATCACTCTTACCTTGACAATCTCTTCTCTCTAGCTTTTCAGGAAACTACTTTCTTCTGGTTCTCTTTCTTACAGTTCTTACAGTTCCTTTTCAGACTCCTTTGTTCATTTAAGGAACGCCTACTAACTCTGGGTGTGCTATAGGACTCAGTCCTATGCCCTCTCCTTTTCTCCCTCTTATTTTACTTGGTGATCTCATGGATTCAATTATTGTCTCAATACTCATGGTTCTCAGATCTTATCCACTTCTCTCTCTTAACTTCCAGTTTCCCATTTCCAATTACCCATTAAATATCTCTAACTGAATAGCCTTAAAATATCTTAAACTCACAATGTCCCAAACTGGACTGGAGATCAAACTTCCTTTCTTCCTAACTTTTCTATTACTGTCCAGGTACCATCACCTTCCTAGTCACCTAAGTTTTTTAACTTAGGTGTCACCCCTGCCTTCTCACTCTTACCTCCCCTACCCATAGTCAATCAATAGTCAGGCGCTGTCATTTCCATCTTCATAAAATCTTTTGTATATATCCATCTCCTTGTCCCCTTTCACACTGCCACCATGCCAGTGCAGGTCCTCAAGCCTACACTACTGCTTCTGCCTGTTGTTTGGTCTCCCTGCACATAAGTGGGGAGACTAATGACTCCAGTTCACCCCCAAACCATCATGTAGCTGTCAAAGTGATCTTCCTAAAGTGCTAAGTCTAACCATATAAACACCCTATCCAATAAAATTCCAGTGGCTCCCTATCACCTATAGACTAAATATAAACTCCTGTTCAGTTTTTAAAGTCTTTCACAACCTGGCTCCTTC
This sequence comes from Pseudocheirus occidentalis, assembly GCA_028646575.1. Lineage (NCBI taxonomy): Eukaryota > Metazoa > Chordata > Mammalia > Diprotodontia > Pseudocheiridae > Pseudocheirus > Pseudocheirus occidentalis. Next base: position 1,439 of record JAQQSW010004925.1, on the reverse strand, counting down.
CTACCTTTCTCGTTTTCTTATACCTTAAAACTTCCTCCACCTATTCTGTGATCCAATGACACTGGCCTCTTTGCTGTTCTTCACATCCCATCTCCAGACTCTAGGGATTTTCATGGCTGCCCAGCATGAAACTCTCTCCCTCCTGATCTCTACCTCCTGGCTTCCTTCAAGTCTCAGTTAAAATCTCATTTATTGCAGGAAGTCTTTCCCAATCACCCTTAATTCTGGTCCCTTCCCTTTGTTGATTATTTCCTATTTATCCCATTCATAGCTTGTTTGTACATAGTCATCTGCTTGTTGTTTTCTTCATTAGACAGCTCCTGGAGAACTAGGACTGTCTTTTCCCTTCCTCTGTATCCCTAGTGTTTAGCACAGTACCCGGCCCATGGTAAGCACTTAGTAAATATTTGTTGACTAATGATGCAAAGAACAAAATCAACTCAAAGCTAGAAGAGAAAGAAAAAGACATTTAAAATTCAAATTAAAATTCCAACATGACCTGTTAAAACAAGTTATTGATACTAAACATGGAAAATGGTTAGAGAAAAGGGCATCAATATTACAACAATTTCATATAAAAATGTAATCAATATATATCAATTGACACAAGATCAAGAGTGTAAACACTACCTCTTTCAGCATACTCTTGACCTATTTGCAAAGTGAATAGATACAGTAGCCAAAAACATCATAATTTAGAATATTAATTTCCTTATAAAATCTTCCTGGGAAAAGGAAGGACTTTGATAAACAGTGGAGAGAAAAGATTCCACAAAGTCAAAAGACTGAAAAAATATTAGAAAGTGTCAGGGATCAAAGAACAAAAGCAAATAACTTGGAAACAGATCAAAGAGAAAAAAATTAAGCATCACTGGACTACCAGAACATCATGACCAAAACAACCCTAGACATCATATTTCTAGATATTGTAAGAACTATCCAGATTTCTGAGAACCTTAGGACAAATTGGAAAAAGAATCCTCCAGTCACGTTCTGGGAGAAATCCACATATTAAAGCTCCCAGAAATATTACAGGCCAAATCCAGAGCTTCTAGGTCAAAGAAAAAAATACTGCAAGCATCCAGAAAAAAGAGAATTTAAGTACAAAAGAGTTACAGTCAGGAACACAAAGAATTTAGGAGCCACCACTATAAAGGAGTAAAGAGAACTTGAAATACAGTATCACAGAAGGGAAAGGGTATATAGGCTTATAACCAAGTATAACTTACCCAGCAAAACTAGATATAATACATGAGGAAAAACGGACATAATACGCATGTCCCCTTTGAGTCCTATTATTATCAAGTGTCACAGAAGGATGCTAATTAGATAAAGGCCTGTCTACTACCAAGGACTGGCTCTGTTATGTCCTGATGATCTTAAGAATGCAAAGAAAGGAGAAAAAGATTAAGGTGGGGAGGGGAGGACTTGGGGGGGGG
>JAQQSW010004924.1:0-14325 GCA_028646575.1 Pseudocheirus occidentalis | reverse complement strand
TCCAGGAAGAGGCTGAGATCCCAGAGCTTTGTGCTGACCTCTCCTATCACTCCTAACTTGTGTGGTATTGTTGCTCTCTGGTGAATCTAGTGGTCCCTACTCAGCCCACTTTTTCCAATAAACAACTATTTAACATGGGAAAAAAAAGAATCATCCAGATTATTATATTGATCAGATCAAATCTGTTACAATTGATCACCATTCCAACATTGGTGTTACTGTACACAAGGATCTTCTGGTTCTTTTCACTTTAGTTTCCATAAGTTCATATAAGTTTTGCAATATAATTTTTCCTGTAACCATACCCTTTTAATTCCTTACATCACAGTAACATTCTATCACTATCATATGCCACAGTTTCTTGAGCTTTCCCCAATGGTTGGGTGTCCCCTCAATTTTCAAATTTTTGCCCCATTAAAGAGGTGGTATAAATAATTTTGTATAGATAAGTCCTTTTCTTTTGGATGTAGTTGAAAATTGTTCTCCAGAATGGTTGGACCAGTTCATGACTCCATCAACATTTCATTAATGTACCTAGTTTTTCTCATCTCTCCCAGAATCTCCATTTCTGATAGGTGTCAGGTGGTACCTCAGAGTTATTTTAATTTGTCTTTCTCTAATCAATACTGATTTAGAGCACTTTTCATATGGCTAGAAGTAGTTTTGACTCTTCTTCTGAAAACTGTTAATATTCTTTGACTAACAGTTTGGGGATTAGTTCTTAATATTTTTTTATAAATTTGACTCAGTTCCATATGTATTTGAGAAATGAAGTCTTTGAAAGAGAAACTTTGTGTAATTTTTTATATTAATCTATTGTTAATGGTTTCTTTTAGCATAATGTAATTGCTAGGATTAACTTTTAATTATTCTTTTTTTAAATTTTGCTTTGCCTAAGATCATGACTTACTCAATTTGAAACATAATAGATTCTGATCCAGCCCTTTATTTTAACTCTATTTGTGTCTTTTTGTTTCAAGTACATTTCTTGTAAACAACACAAAGTTGAATTCTGGTTTCTAATCCATTATGATATCTATTTCTGTTTTATGGATTTGCTCATCCCACTCACATTAACAGTTATGATTAGTAACTGTGTATTTCCCTCTATCTCATTCTTCTGTTTATACCTTTTTCTTTCTCTTTTATCCTATCATTCCACAAAAGTCCATATTAGCTCCTGATGTCCTTCTCCCTTTATTTGCCATCTTTTTACTTCCTCCCTATATCTTGTATCCCTTGTCCCTTTTATTTCCTTATTGGGTAGGATAGATTTCTATTCTTAGTTGATTGTGTATATATAGTCTTCCCTTTTGAACCAACTGTGATGATGGTGAGGTTCAAACATTGCCTACCAACTCCCCCCCCCAATTCCCTCCTCTTCTATAAAAGAATTTCTTTGCAAGCCACTTTTACATAAGAACAATTTCCCCATTTTTCCTCCATTCCTCCTTGTTCCAGTGCATACCTCTTTCTCACCTCTTCATTTTTGGTGGGGATCATCCCAATATAGTAGAGTCTGACTTATGTCCTCTATATAGAGTCCTTTTGAATCACCAAATAATGATAAAAGTCTTAGGAGTTACATTGATCATCTTCTGACATAGCACTGTTAAAAAAATATTTTCCTTACTGAATCTTTTATGAATATTCTTTAATATTTGTCTTTTTACACATCTCTTAAGTTGTGTGCTTGAATGTCACATTTTCTATTCAGCTCTGATCTTTTCATCAGGAATACTTGAAAGTCTTCTATTTCGTTAAATTTCAATTTTTTCTGAAGGATTATAATCAGTTTTGTTGGATATGTTTTTCTTGGTTGGAATACTAGCTCCTTTGCTTACTGGAATATTGTATTCCAATTCCTTTCCTCCTTTATCATGGTAGCTGCTATAACTGTGATCCTAAGTGTGATTCCAAGATATTTGAATTTTTTTCCTAGTTGTTTGCAGTATTTTCACCTGGGAGTTCTGGAACTTGGCTATAATATTCCTCGGAATTTTCACTGGGGGAATCTCTTTCAGGAGGTGATAAGTGAATACTTATAATTTAACCTCTGTTTCTAGAATATCAGGACAGATTTCCATGATAATTCTCTCTGTCTCTCTCTCGCTCTCTAATCCAGTAATTTTTAACTGTTGCTCCTCAATCCATTTTACAGGCCAATTCTCCCTTCTGATGAAAAATTTTACATTTTCTCCATTTTAAAATTTTGACTTTGTTTTTTAATGTCTCATGGAGTTAGCTTCCACTAGCACAATTTTAAACTTTTAAGCAGTTTTTTTTTCTTCACTGAACTTTGGTCTTTCTACTTCTTAATGAATTCTTTTCGTCAATAAATTTTTGTGCTTTTTTCCCCTTTCTGCCAATTTTGTTTTAAAGGTGACATTTTCTTCAGTATTTTTTTTCCTCTTTTACCAAGCTTTTAATCCTCTTCATAATTTTCTTCTAATACTTTCATTTTTTCCTCATTTTTCTTCTTTTATTGTCATTTCTTTCTTTAACTCTCCTAGGAATTCTTGATGGTCTTAATATTAATTAGAATTCTTAATAGTTTTTATTAGTGAATTTATTTATAATTATCAATGTTCACTTCCATAAGTTTTAAATTTTCTCCTCCTCCCCATTAAGATGGCATGCAATCTCTTATAGACTCTATAAGCACATTTCTATTAAACACATTTTCACATTTGTCATGTTGAATAAATAAATATATAAATAAATAAATGAATGAATGAATGAATGAATGAATAAATAAATAAATAAATATATGTATGTATATATATATATATATATATATATATATATATATATATATATATATTAACAAATGTGAGAAACCATGAGAAAGAAAGAAAAAAAGAAAATAGTCTGCTTCATTCTTCATTCCAGCTCCATAGTACTTTCTCTGGATGTGAATGACATTTACCATCATGAGTCCTTTGGGATTGTTCTGTGTCCTTGATTTGCTGAGAAGGGTTAAGTGTATCAAAATCAGTTATCACACACTGTGCCTGTTGCTGTGTACAGTTTTCTCCTGGTTTTGCTTGCTTCACTCAGCGTCAGTTCATATAAGTCTGTCCAGGTTTTTCTGAAGTCTATCTGTTCAGCATTCCTTATATCACAATAGTATTCCATTATGTCCATAACCACAGTTGTTCATCCATTCCTCAAATTATGGGCATCCCCTAAATTTTCTGTTCTTGGCCACAACAAGAAGAGCTGCTATAAATATTTTATGTACATGTGGGTCCTTTTTCTTATTTGTATGATCTCTCTGAGATACAGACCAAGAAATGATATTGCTGGGTCAAAGGATATGAACATTTTATAGCCCTTGGGCAAATTTCCAAATTTCTCTTCAGAATAGTTGGATCAGCTCACAGCTACACCAACAATGAATTAGTCTTCCAAATTTCTCACATCTTATCCACAATTATCATTTTTCTTGTTTTGTCAGGTTAATAATTCTGACTAATGAAATGTGGTAGCTAAGAACTGTTTTGATTTTCAAATCCCTAATCAATAGTTATTCAGATAATTTTTTTTAATGTGACTGTAAATAGTTTTAATTTCTTCCTCTGAAAACTGCCTCTTTATGTCTTTTGACCATTTATAAACTGGGGAATGACTGGCATTCTTATAAATTTGAATAAGTTCCCTACATATTTTAGAAATTAGTTCTTTATACGAGATACTAGCTGTAAAAATTCATTCCAAGTTTTTTTTCTGATTCCCTCCTAAACTTTCATTGCTTTTATTTGTGCAAAAAACTTTTCAATCTAATGTATTCAAAACTATCAATTTTCTATTTCATAATGTTCTCTATCTCTTATTTGGTTATAGATCTCTCCATTTTCCATGAGTTTGACAGCTTAACTATTTCTTGTTCCCTAATTTGTTTATAGAATCAACTTTTGCTGTCTAAATCATGGACCCATTTGGAATTTATTTGGGTATATGATGTCAGATGTTGGTCTATGACCAATTTTTGTCATATTATTTTTCAGATTTCTCCACAGATTATGTCAAATAGTGAGTTCCTATCCCAGAAACTGTGTTCTTTGGGTTTATCAAACAGTAGATTGCTGTAATCATTAAGTACTGCATCTTGTGTACCTAACCTATTCCACTGATCTACCCCTATATTTCTTAGCCAGTATCAAGTAGTTTTGGTGATTGCTGATTATAATACAGTTTAAGATCTGGTATTGCTAGGCCACCTTCCCTAGAATTTCTTTTCATTAATCCCCTTGATATTCTGGACCTTTTATTCTTTCAGATGAATTTTGATATTATTTTTTCTAACTCTGTAAAATAAATTTTTGGTAGTTTGATCTGTATGACAATGAATACGTAAATTAAGTTAGATAGAATTGTCATTTTATTATGTTATCTTGATCCGTCCATGAATAATTGATTTTTTCACAATTATTTAGATCTATTTGTGTGAAGTGTTTTGTAATTGTGTTCATATAGTTCTTGGGTTTTTTTGGTCAGGTATACTCCTAAATATATTACAATGTCTACAGTAACTTTAAATGGAATTTCTTTTTCTATCTCTTGCTGTTGAGCTTTGTTAGTAATATATGGAAATGCCAATTATATATGTAAATTTATTTTATATCCTGAATTGCTAAATCAAATTCTTAATCTTTGAGGTTTAGTTTCTGGCTGTTTTCGCTTTCTTGCCTCTTCTAAGTTTAGCTTTTGGTCTCCCTTGCTACAAGAGTAGCTTTTTATGATTAAATGGTTTTTGTTTGTTTGATGTTTGCTTTTTTCCAACTGTATCAGCAATGCAGTATTCACAACGCCTACAGTAACTATAAGTATGCTGATATGGTTATTAATCACACAATGTAACAGGCTCTCTACATGAGAAATATAGCCAGAACAATTATTCAAATACCAGAAAACCAAGTCCCAAAACCAGAAAGTCAAAGCCAACACAGTAGTTATGAAGTTGGCACATGTAGTTAAAGTAGTAAACACCCACATTCTCAAGCCTTCAAAACAGGACAGGCTACATCAGGCAAAGATCCTTCTCTCCTCACTCACGGCAACTGCTCAGCATCCAGGCAGCTTGCTCCCAGCAACTCCATCCCCTCTGCAGTTCTGGTCCCTGGTATTCCTCAGCAGGAGTCATTAGCAGAGATTCTGGCTGGCTCAAAGATAAAGGTTTTCGTGCCACCACCATCACCGCCACCACCACTGCTGCTACCGCCACTTCCAGTCACCAGAACACAGAAGCTCACTTGGTTCCAGCTTTTTCTTGCTCCACCCCTTCCTGCTACATCAGCAAGTTCAAGGGGCATGGAAGATCTTCAAATCCCAGTATCATTATATTTGGACCCAAGATCTTTCATGTCCCTTACTTAGCAAAAATACATAAACAATGCATTCAACAGAATTTTACAACAATATAAAAAGATAGCACTGAATAAAAACAGAAAACAATATTTTAGGGTGGGGCTTGAACACAAGCTCCCCATCATTTACCCTTCCCCTGAAGAAATGTGTCCCAAAATCTTGGGGTAAGGGTTAGGTCTCTTCTTCCATGGCTACTTGCTGCTGAAATTGGACATAGAGGTATCCCTGTCCCAAGGGTTCCCATTTGAGAGGTCACTTCTTTAGCCAAGATTTGGAATGTGCTTGATCCCAGGTCCAGGGGTGACACATCACAATTTTGGAAAGGGTGTGACATCCAGCTTGAGCTATTGTGCATCCACAGGTGGAGGGTACCAAGCCTGTGGAAACAAATCCAACAAACAAGGTGAACAGACAAAAAGCCAAGAAGGGGACAATAACCAGAAACAAGGTAGATATAGGATTAGCCACACTACTGGAGTCCATGAGCACACTATTTTAGCCTCATTAATGGTAGAAAATACAAGTTAAGGGTACAATTTTGTAATCATCTTCTCTAGAATAAACAATAGTTACAGTGTTATCCCTCCCATGTTCTATAATCTCTGCAGCCTTTGGAAAATCATCTGGTTTCTGTTTTACCCATACTTTAGCTCCCAATTTTATTCTGTCAGTAGAACCAAATCTTTCAATTCCTCTGATAATTATTTTGGAAGGAGGATCAATTTTTACAAGTAGTATTGTTTTACAAGGAACAATAATCACTTGGACTATCCTATCATTTTTACAAATCCTAATGGGACCTTCACCTAAATTATGGAATGTCACAAGAATTTCTCCTTCATAATTAGAATCTATTACTCCACCCAATACATGTATTCCTTGAGCTGCTAATCCTGATTTGGGTAAAATCTGTCCAAAGTGATCTGTCCAAAGAGAAACTGCTGAGAGCCTATTGGAGCTGTGCAGGACTTTTGAGGACTGCCACCTGGCCACCTGGAGCTGCTGAGCACTGAGGAGGCATGGTTGTGATGCTGGTATTTTGTTTGTCTGTTTTAATGTTGCTTTTCCAGATTCACCTGATGGTGAACAGTGCTGCTGTTGTAGAAGTCCTGGAGCCTGTCCATTGGTGCATAAGCCCTGAAGAAGGATTTTCTTGTTGTATATTCACAGAAGTCCTGGAAGGGGGCCTTGTCGATACTGTTCTGGGGTTCTGGGACTGTTCTAAAGGCAGAGGGTGACTTGATGAGGACACTGGCTATGACTTTGTTGAGCCTTGTCTCCCCACTCCCCAGGAACTGAGATTGCTGAGGGCTTGCCTCAAGTGAAGATGAAAGAAGAGCCTTTCCTTGGCCTTTCAATGCTGACATGTTATCTTGACCTTGTTATGGTTTAAGAGTGAATGGCCTTTTGTGCTCTCCTGCTCTCTTTTGAGAAAATGCTTGGTGTTAATGGATGGTATTGTAATTACTTTGAGTCCAGGGGTGGGAAACCTTTGGCCTTTTTGTGCTCTGTGATTAAACAAATGAATGTACTTTGTTTATGATTGGATCTCCATTTGAGAAGAGACTTTGACTGACTTGTATTGAATTGAGAACTTACTTGTGAAATTTATGAGTTATAATGTATTTTGACTTTCTCTGTTCTGTGAATGTTTGCTGAATAAATGTGGTTTGCTATTCTGGTAATCCAAACCTTGGAAGTTGCCTTCACTTTCCGGTACACCAGTCTATTCTTTAAAGTTTGACTTTTTGTCAAAATTTCCATTTGCTCATGCAGGGGTGAGCAGGCAATGTGTGCCTTTTTTGTCCTTTTGTTTTCTCAGTTCTTGGAGTTTTCAAATTTTCTGTGCTTCTGAGATGGTATTATGTGGGGATAGGAGTTATCATTGCTCTCTGGACTTCCTTGGTCTGTATCTGGCATTACCAAGGAGGGGACCTTGCTCTCCTACAGCTACAAGCACTAGACCTCCTCTTGGCCTTCACTCTTTGACCAGGTGCCTTACTTTATTGCAACCACAAGCTCTAGTGTTCCCCTCTGCTTTTAAACTGTTACCAGGATCTCTGATACCTTGTGACTGATCACAACTGCTGTTCTATGCCCTAGAACTGTGACCTAGAACTGCATATGGGCAACAGTGATTGGCAACCGCATCATATGCCAGCAGTGTCCCTTGTAATTGCTTTCTGACCAGATTCCTGACCCACTTATCATCTTTTGGCTTAGAGCTCCCAAAGCTTTCGCTATTGCTGTCCCCATTTTCACTGCCACCTCCAAGGTTCATTGCTGGTGCTGATGCCATGTTCTGGGCTGGCCCTACACTGGGGGAGTCTCCTGCTGAACTCCTGAATTGTCTCAAACTGGAAAAAATGTCTTATTCTAACCTCTTATTGGTTCTGCTACCACACATTTGGATTTGAAGAGTTATTTTAAAGTTATTTGAAGGAGAAACTTGGGAAAATTCAGCTAAGTCGCTGCAAGTACTCCACCTTGATCTTGGCTCCTACCTTCATACTTCTTGCAAAACTCTTGCTAAAAAGAGAAGACAAAACACACTCTGCTCTTAAGGGACTTAAATTCTCCTCAGGGATGCATGAACATTAAAAAGAAAACACAAGAGGATTTGAAGAGAAAGAGAAAGCAGCATCAACTGGGAAATGGTGGGAAGGGGCAGAAAGAAGTATTTCACTTGCTTGGTTGAATTTCAGAAGACATAATTGGTTTCAATGGTTAATTAATGATAAAATGATGTCTTAGGTATGGCCTCAGAGAGAGGTGAAGGCCTTAGGCTTTTCTGATCATCCTAGCTCTCTAAAAGTAAAACCAGCTGCTTTGGGTGATCATGGTTTGCTTAAACTCTTTGAGCAGAGATCAAGTGATGACTTGTCACAGGTAATTTTAAGAGGGATTTAGTTACAGGTTGGAATCATTAGCCTCTGAGCTCCCTTCCACCTCCAAGCATCTGGGGCTCTGTGAAAATGGACATTACACAAATAATTTATAACGTTTATAGAAATGTGTAAATGCAGAATGCTTTAGAATGTTAAGTAACTACTGACTAGAGGAACACTGTTTGAAGAAACAGATTTCCTTTTTTTTCTCTGACTACTGTCAAATAGAATTTCTGGAGGGAATGGGCTTTCACTTGGTTAAAGATGTCAATATGACCATGATTAAGATTCAGCCAAGGGTACTGTGTTTTCAAAAGACTACATATCGAGTCTATATATGGATGAACAAAAGAATTTAAGAAAGACATAATGATGACATGAGATAAAGCACAGAGAATTAATGAGCCAGGGGCATTGAGTAGTACCAAATAGGCAGAAGTGGCAGGAACCAATTTAATAAGGCTCCCTACTGGGAACAGAAACTGTGGGGGATAAAATGTTTGAATGAGGAAGGCCAATGGTGAGACATCAGCATTTTATTATCAACTAGTAAGAGTGCAGGTCTGTCTCTGAGAAGGAAGACAGTTGTTCCTCACACCCATAGAAGCACTGCATCATCATTAAAAAAAAGAAAAACCTGGAACAGCCTGTTGGCCAGTGTTTGGCACAAAGAAAAAACAAAGTGTTTTTGAAACAGAGGTTCTGACCCCAAAACTTAACAAGGACAGTATCCCTAGTCATATCACATCAGAAATGAGTCTTAGTTTCTTCATCTGTATAGATGATATTGTTTGTACAACTTACTGTTACAGTGTTGATGTGAGAAAAAAAGAGCTTGGTTATACAGTGAACAGAGTTCTGAACTTAGAGTTAGACTCCAACTTGAATGCAAATCTTGCCTCAGACACTTACTGAGTGTGTGACCCTGGGCAAGTCGCTTAACCTCCCTTTTCTCTCATGAAAAATGAGGGTTATAATAGCACCTAACTCACATTTTTTTAAAGTTCAAATTAAATAGAGAGACACATAAATAGATAGGTGATGGGTGTGCAAATAACAGGAAACAAGAGACTTATAATGCCAGAAGAAAATAGAAAAAGGATATAATGCAATTCCTGGTAGATAGTCAATTCTGTAGATATTTGTTGCCTTACTTGATGATTAAATAGTTTAAAGCCATGCATGAGCAGCTTTGTAGAGGGCTGCTGCTGTGAATAGCTTTCAAGTTTCTGATTACACAGTATAGTGAACTCTTTATTTATTCAATAAAAATCAGAGGAAAACATTAATAGAAAATCAAGATACAGCATTCACAATATTACAACTTATCACATAAAATAAAAATACAGTATTCACCATGACACAACTAAACATATCACCAAAATGGCCATATAATTTTCACCAAAATGGTTATGTAGTTATAAACAATGTACATTCATTAAGTCAATCAAACACTTAGTAACTCAATCATTCAATCATAAAGTACAAAAGTCAAAGTTCTCCACCCCTAGGTCACAGTAAATCATAATCTTCTCAGTCAGTTCATAGTATCCAAGTAAAGTCTTCATTTAGCTTGACTCAAGGCTGGCTCTCATCTTCCATGGTTCCTCTTCCATGGTCCCAGCTCCAACTGTCACCTGGGTTCAAAGTGAGGAAGCTCCTTGTCCAGATCCTGTCCATTTCTTCCTCCAATTCCCATTCCATAGTGTAGTTCACAGTGTCTAGTCCACCTCAAGTCCTTCACAATTCCTGTTTCTGGGAAGACAGAGCTTGACAGAGCCACAATAATATTGTACCTGTTGCCAGCACCATTATCAATTCACTATCTGTGATATCAATTCAAACCAACCAACAAGGTCCAAGAACTCAACACAAATCAACATAGAAATCAACACAGATGCACAAACAAGGTCCAATACATCAGAACAAATCATCAGTAAAGTCCCAGGACCTCCAAAACCATCCTCTAGGACTTCTGTAAACGTACAACCAGAGACCCCTCTTTCAGGGCTTCTAATAAAGTCCCAGGGCTTCTGTAAAAAGTATCACAAACAAAAATCAACACAGACAGAACAGACAAACAGAGTGCCTGGATACCACAATTTTTCTCCTTTTTGACTCTGCCCCCACAAAAGTCCTCTTCTCAGTTCTGCTTTCTCTAGCCTGGGCTCTCATTATATATTGTCTTTAGCTCCTCCCTTCCTGTTGCAGGAGCTCATGAGCTCTAAGGTTCAAAAGTTGTGGGGTTCAGACTTTGTGTTTCTTAACACACTGGATACAAGAGTCAAAAGAAACTTGAATTGAAACAAGATGTCAATTCAATAGCTGAAACAACATATAAGTTACTTCTGTTCTTGGCATTATAAAGGAGAGGAGTATTTACATTCAACTGGTCAACCAGGGCACAGAGATGGTTGGGAGAGGCTGGAGATCTTCATCTATTCCTACATCTTGGCAAGGAAAGGTCAGTTCTGTCCAGTAGGTGCCCAGAGTAGTCCTAGGCATTGAATACAAGGTTCTGGTGAAGAGGAAGTAGAGAAAATAGTTTGAATATAAAGTCAAAGGATAGGGATGCCCAGGCATCACTATTATGATTATTACTATGTGCTCAGTGAGTTTTTGAATTCTATAAAAATTGATAATGAGAAGAATATTTTGCATTGAAGATAATACAAGCTCATTTCAATTCCAATCCCTGATATTGACATATACTATCATCAACCCTCCAAAGGAGATGTGATTTTCATATTTCTGCTTCATATAGTACTCTAAACACAAATCTACTGTCTTCCTCCCCAAAATGTCTTTGACATTGACTTCCAAAACATCTTTCCAATATACCTCAGCTCATAATTCCTTCTCATCTGTTCACTTTTCTACTAAATTCTATCCCCTACTGCTATACCCAGTGGTTATTCTACTTTATTTTGGTCAGTCTCAAAGCTTTATCTGATAACATTGTAATCTGTGGTTGTCCTTCATTCTCAGAGAGGAGCATGACAAGAAAAAGATGATACCATGACTTGAAAATGAATTGGATTTAAGTGAGGCAGGTCTGCACAAAGTCACCATCCTCACTTTTTCCTCTAGAGTCATCTGGCTCCAGTGGCCAGATACAGATCAGGGCAAGTGGAGATGTCCCAGGATGCAGTGGAAGACCTTGGCTTTTTTGAGTTTAGGTATTTCTGGGTAAGTGGAAAGAACACTGGGCTTGGGTCAAATATATTAGGGTTTTGACGTTTGTAAAGCATAATATAAATATTTCATTTATTCCCCACAGCAATTCTACACTATTGTAGGTACTATAAATTAATTGTGACAATTTTATAGGTGGGGACATTGAAATTAAAAGTTAAGTTGCACATTTGTAACCACATAGCTGGTGAGTGTCAGAGGGAGGATGTGATCTCAAGTCTTCCAACATTTGATTCACTTGAGTTCATTGATATTATTAGAAGAAAGGTCAAAAGACAATTTGTTCTGTCTACATGGGCTCTGAGTTTTCTTCCAGGACAAATATTGTAATGTTTTATCTATTGAATACCAGTAAATATAGATACTGCTTCTAATTTATTGCCTATAATCTACATGGTTTCCTGTAATCAACAGGAAAACTGAAGTGATAAAAGTATTTGTGATGTTTAATTTAAAATACTTGGTTAAACAGAAAAGAAATCACCACTGGGTGCCAAAATTTAAGTGAAGAGGCTCTGCAAAATGATCTGATCTAGTCTTGAAAGAAGTATGCTGTCTCACAAAGGGCTGAAGTTCAAAGCCTCTGTATTAGAAAGCAGCAGTAACCATGCAAACTATGGTATGTGCTTATAGTTCTGTTCCTTATAGAGGTGTACTATATATATATATATATATACATATATATATATATATATATTTATATACATATATTTGTTTGTTTTTAGTTTTCAACATTCATTTCCACAAGGTTCTGACTTAATTTTTTCCTCCCTGTCTGTCTCCTATCCCCCAAAGTGTCAAGCCTACTGAATAACCCTTCTACCAATCTGTTCTTTCTTCTATCCTCCCCCTAACTTTCTAGTAAGGCAAGATGTATTCCTACACCTCCATGCCTGTATATCTTATTTACCAGGTGCATGTAGAAAACAATTTTTTAAACATTTGTTTTTAAAACTTTGAGTTTCCGATTTTTTCCCTTCTTCCCTCCTTACCCACCCCCACTGGGAAAATAAGCAATTCAATATAGGTTGTACTTGTGTAGTTACTCAAATCACTTCCATAATAGTTATAATGTGAAAGACTAGTTATAATTCCGTCCATCCTATCTCAGCCCCACTTATTCTATTTTCTCTTTTGACCCTATCCCTTATCAAAATTGTTTATTTCTAACTACCTTCTTTCTATCTTCCTCCCCCTACCCTGATTATTTACTACTGCCTCCCCCCATTTTCCTGTAGGGTAAGATACCCAATTGAATGTGTCTGTTATTCCCTCCTTAGGCCAAATTAAATGAAAATCAGGTTGTTCCATTCCCTTTCATCTTCCTGCTCTTCCCCTCCATTGTAATAGTTTTCTCTTGCCTCTTTTATAAGAGACAATTTACCCTAATCTACCTCTCCCTTTCTTCTTCCCCCAATAAATTCCTCTGTCATCTCTTAATTTTATTTTTTAAATATCATTCCTTCATATTCAACTCATCCTATGCCCTCTATGTATATATGAACATACATACCCACATATGTATTTACCTACACATATGCCCTCCTATACATATATATGTATATGTGTATGTATACATATATTCTTATATATTCCCTTCAACCATCATCATACTAAAAAAAGTCTTATGAGTTACAATTATCATTTTTCCATGTAGGAATGTAAATAGTTCAACTTTAATAAGTTCCTTATTATTTCTTGTTCCTGTTGACGTTATCATGCATCCCTTGCTTCTTATGTTTGAAAGTCTAATTTTCTGTTAAGCTCTTGTTTTTTCATCAAGAATGCTTGAAAATCCCCCTATTTCATAGAATGGCCATATATTTCCCTGGAAGCACTATACTCACTTTTTCTGGGCAGGTGATTCTGGATTTTAGTCTTAGCTCCTTTGATCTCCAGAATATCATATTCCAAGCTCTTCAGTCCATTAATGTAGGAGCTGCTAGGTCTTGCGTTTTCCTGATTGTGTTTCCACAATACTCAAATTGTTTCTTCTGGCTGCTTGCAGTATTTCATTTTTGATCTGGGAACTCTGGAATTTGGTTATAATATTTCTAGGAGTTTTCTTTTGGGGATCTTTTTAAAGAGGTGACCAGTGAATTCGTTCAATTCCTGTTTTGCCTTCTGGTTCTAGAATACCAGGGCAATTTTGCTTGATAATTTCTTGAAAGATGGTGTCTTGGCTCATTTTTTTGATCACAGTTTTTAGGTAGTCTAATATTTTTTTTAATTTTCTCTTCTGGATCTATGTTCCAGGTTAGTGGTTTTACCAATGAGACGTTATACATTGCCTTCTTTTTTTTTCCATTAGTTTGGATGTGTTTTATAGTATCTTGATTTCTCATAACGTCATTAGCTTCCAATTGCTCCAATCTAATTTTGAAGGAGTCATTATCTTCAGTGAATTTTTGAAATTCCTTCTCCATCTGGCACATTTAGCTTTTTAAGGTATTCTTCTCATTTACTTTTGGGGCCTCTTTTGCCATTTGAATTAGTCTATTTTTAAGGTGTTATTTTCTTCAGTGTATTTTTGCATCTACTTTAGGAGGCTCTTTACTTGCTTTTCATGATTTTCTTGCATCATTCTCATTTCTTTTCCCATTTTTCCTCTACTTCTCTTACTTGATTTTCTTTTTTTTTTTAATTTAATTTAATTTTATTATTATTTTTTTTAAGTTAACTTGTTTGTTCACTTTTAGGTTACAAGATTCTGTTCCATAGTCACTTCAGTTATAGATTTTTCTCCCCTTCCTCCCCATCCCCCACCCAACCCCCCCATGGTGGCATACAATCATGTATAGGATCTGCAAACTCCTTCACATTGTACAATTGTCTGGTTGTATAGGAGTTATATCCAATGGAGTGAACAATG
>JAQQSW010004923.1:0-14325 GCA_028646575.1 Pseudocheirus occidentalis | reverse complement strand
TATATATATATATATATATATATATATATATATGTATTATTATTATTATTAACTACATCCAACTGGGAATTATGATATACAGGCACTGTGGAAGGGAGATACATCCTGCCTTACCAGAAAGTCAGAGGGGCAAGAGGGAGGACATAGGAGAGAGCAGATTGGGGGAGAGGTTATACAGTGGGATAGCTGTTTTGAGGTGCTGGGTAGGGGAAAGATTGGGAGAAAATTTGTAACTCAAAATCTTGTAGAAATGAATGATGTAAACAAGAAAATAAATAAATGTATTTATTTTAAAATGTATGAGTCCTTTATTTTATATAGCTTTATTTCCCACTATAACCCTTGCCCCATACAATTCATAGAGTCATTTCTTATAAGAAAGAATTTTTTAAAAGAGGAAAAATGGTATTTAGCAAAACTAACCAACACATAAATGAAGCCTGACTATACATTGTGTTCCACACCCAGTGTCTTCCTCCCCGCTCCTCCCCACCCCCCAGCCAAGACTAAAGTGGAGTGAGAGTTGGTTCATGACTTTTTGTTCTCAGATGATTGTGCACTCAGTGTAGCCTCTGAGGCTGAGATGCAACAAAATATGTATGGATCATTTCTCTGCTGCTTGTGTTAATTTTGGCTGAACGATTAACACCAGAAAGTAGAGTTTAACCACCAGTCAGCTACCACACCATCCATACATGGAACCATCACTGATGAGAGATGGAGAAACTTTGAATGCTGTGGATAAGTTCAGTTACCTTGACAGTATACTTTCCATGGATGTTACATATAGATGATGAGACTGATGCATGAATTGCCAGAGCTAGTTCATTATATGGGAGGCTCTGAAGGAAAGCATGGGAGAGAAGAGAAGACTGCTTAATGAATGGAAGGTCTACGGAGCCATTGTGCTGACCTCATTGTTGTCCTATTTTGGATCAAGCTTGATGGTTATAGTTACACAGCATTCAGTTTTGATTTTTAAAGTTATTGTTCTTTCTATTTTCATTGTTGTATTCATTATTTGTGTTGTTTTTCTGGTTCTATTTACTTTACTTTGCTTAAGTCTGTCTAAGTCTTCCCATGCTCCTTTGTGTTTTTCATGTCTATTAATCCTTGTAGATCAGTAATATTCTAATACATAGATAATTTATACCACAATTTGTTTTTTCAATTTTATTTTATTTTCTGTTTCTAATTCTCTCCCTCTCTTCCCCCTTTCCTACTTATTAAGAAGGCAAGCAAAGCAAAACTTGTTACATAGCTATATATATGTGTGTGTGTGTGTGTGTGTGTGTGTGTTTATATTATATATTATACATATAATTAGTTAGTTAGTTGTACAAAACAAATTCCTGTATTAGCCTTAACCAAAAAGAAAGAAAAGAGAATATATTTCAATCAGCTTCCTATCTCGTTGTGTGTAGTATGTTTCATCATGAGTCCTTTGGAGTTGTGGTTGGTCATCGTGTTAATCAGCATTCCTGTCTCTCAGCGTTGATTATCTTTTCAACATAGTTGTTTTAGAAATTGTTCTCCTGGTTTTGTTCATCTCACTTTGCATCAGTTTATACAAGTCTTCCCAACTTTCTCTTAAACCATTCTTGGCCTGAGCTTCTGTCCTCTCATGTCCTTCTGCTACTTTTGCAGCTTAGGTTGGGGGCCTGTGAGATTTCAGTGTCCCCAAAGTGATGTGATGTTGAACGAGGTCTGTTTACTGGTTTGAACTACCTTCTCTGAGCTCTGAAATGTCCTGACCCAGCTTTGGTCAGTTTGTCCTTGGATGGTAGTTTCAATAAACACCTGCTGGATTTAGTTACTATTAGTTAGCCCACTCACAGTCTCTATTGGTTCAGAGCAACTGTATTGTTGGTTCCCTTTTGGTCTGAGCCTCCTGCCCTGGTTATTCATTCCATTGAAGGCTTATATGCTGGGCAAAAGTTTACAACTAAGTTCTGCTCTGCTTCTGGGATTGGAGCCATAGAGGCACTATTTACTTCTGGAACTTATTTCTTGTTTAGCACATAACTAGGGCTCATTTTGTAACCTGGGAACAGGGACTCAGAACTGGGCAGTGGGCAACAGAGCTTCCAGATGGCATCTGTTCTTGTACTCATCACTTGTTCAGGGGTCTTCAGGCTCTTTTTTCTGCCCCAGTGCTTCCTGCTCTGGTGTCCTGTCTCAGTCCTCTTTCAGTCGTTGGATACTAGAATGTTCCTCACCACTGCCACGTATGCCTTTCTGGTCAGACTCCACTCCAAGTACCTATTGACCTCTCTGCCTATCTCCCTAAGCCACCCTGGGCTGGAAAAATGACTCACTGTGACTTATTCTGGGCTTTTCCAATCAGAATTCAGTCTGATGTGTTTTCTAGATTTTTTTCAAGGAGGTATGCTGGGCAAACTAGGCTAATATGCTCCTTCTCTTTCTGCCATCTTGACTGTATCTCACTCTCCACCCATGTACTAAAATTTCCATTTATCTTGCCTTATGTCAGCTTTGGATTACTCATACTATCTGTCTCTTTTGTTCTTACTCACAAGCTGCTGTATGTAGCTAGAGGCACCCAAGTTGACTAGGTACATTACATGTTCATGTTATCCAATCTCATATTAACCCACAGCAGTAAGGCAATCCTTCTATTCCTCCCCATTGATAACCCATCCCCTCTCAACAGAAGGTATTCTAAACTTTTTCCTCCCTCCTTAAACCTCCCATACTTTCTCCTCTCTCCCCTTTCACAAATTACCTCTTACTTTACTGACAAAATTAAATCTATTCAGTGTGAGCTTCCTCTTGTCTCATTTTCCTCCTCTCAAAATTCCTTGATGTCATCTCCCCTTTTTTTCTCTTTTCCCCTAGTCTCTGGCAAAGAGCTGCTATTCTCCTTGCCAAGGCCAACTTTTCTACATGTATGTTTGATCTCATTCCCTCTTGTTTGCTCCAACATTCTGCTGGAATGGATTCTACATTCTCAAACATTCTCCTATATTCTGCTTCTACTATTTCTTTCCCCACTGCCTTCAAACATGCCCAAATTTTCCCTAAACAAAATCCTAAAAACAAAAACAAACAAAAGTCTTTCCTACCATCTTCTGTCTCTTTTCAAGCTGTCATCCTATATCTTTCTTCCTTTTCTCAGCCAAATCCCTTGAAAAGGCATAAAGTAAGCACTTAATAGATGCATACTCCCTCTCTTCTCCGCCCACCCCCACAAACAGGACTCTGTTTGCAATATAGCTTCCAACCTCATCACTCAACTAAAATCAATTTCTCCAAAGTTGCTAGCAATCTCCATGCTCAGAGATCTAGTCAATTGACCTTCAGTCTCTTCATCTCAATGCAATCTTTCTCCTGCCTTTGCACTGGACACCCTACATATTTTGTCTACAATCCCTCCTTGCTTTGGCCTCATAGAACCCCTCTTTTCCTTAAAATGAGGGTCAAACACCATCTTCTGCAGAAAGCTTTTCCTCCTCCCACTGACAGCTGGTTCTCTCTCTACCAAGCAATCTTGTATTTGACTACATTGTGTATATTTGTAACCCTATGTCACTACATTAGGCTCTTATCTGATGAAAAAAAGATCTTAAAACGGCCCAGGTTCATAGAATGTTATCCTTAGAGGTGTAGTTATAAAATGACTTACTATCAAGCCCTCACTTAGAGATCAAAACTAACAATGGACTGGCTGGGTGGATGGGTAGAATCACCAAGGAGATCTCAACCCTGCACTAGGAAAGGTCTAGTGTGAACCACTGGGCAGCTTCCAGAGCTGTCTCAAACACTCTTTAGGGGTCGTGAGATGGGGTTAATCTACCAAAGGTGCTTGTGAGAAAAAAAGAAAAAAACCTGTAAGATATGGTCTTTACCAGAATTGTTCCAAAGGACACAATTAAAAATAGAAGTCTACAGTACCCAGGTAAAGTAAAGCAAGTGGGTTATGGGGGAGCCTAAGGATCACCATTTCCTCTTCCCCACTGCCCCCAGCATTCTAGCTGCTAGAACACACTCCCACAATTAAAACAAACCAACTACAAAACAACTACAGTCATGTACTTCTCCACTTGTCTTTTGAGATATTACCTCTCATGGTCTAACATGGAGGTTGGGGGTTGGAAAGGGTCTGCAGCTGATCAACTTCCCTTGTAGCCCTGTTGCTGCATGTGTCAGAGGAAGCCCCAGTACCTCCTTCTTCTCACCTTGTGCTTCTCATCTTCTCACCAGAGAGCCTTAAAATGCCTTCTGTACAAGGGAAAAACACTACTTTACAGTCCCAGTCTCCCATTAGTTTCCACTCTTCCCAAACTGGAAAGAAATATACTTCCAGAGTTTTTGTGGTCATCCTAAGCCTGGAGGAAGGGCAGTTGGATAATTATATTTATTCACTTTGCATTTGTGCTGTATATATTTATAGATGAACTTGCTGTCTCTTCAATTGAATGTACAAACATTGAGAGCAGGGATTGGTTTATTCTTTGTATTTGTGTCTTCAGTGTTTAACAGAGTGCCTGGTGCAAAGTAGTTGCTTCATTTGTATTGATTCGTTATCGAATGATGGGCATTTACTTTGTTTCCAGTTTTCATGACTACAAAAAGTGAAGGAGCAAACACTCTTACCACTTTTTTTTTTCAAAAAGATCTCCTTTGACACTCCTGTCCTGAGAGGATTCAAGTTCACTTGTCCCAGAAGCCCATGTTGCTTTATGTGCACAGCACTTTAAGCTAGGCAGCAGAATATTGTACCAACTTGACTATCATGCAAACACTAGAGCCTCAAGGACTGGTGGATGGTGCTGGTGTTTCAATGACTGAAATTAAGTGCATCTTGGCATTAGAACTGTGAAGTTTTGAAAATTGTGAGCATGGTTTTTCAAGGTGGGCTCTACAGCTGGATGAAAGCTAAAGTCTATAATACCACTTGCCTTAATGTCCAAAGTAGCTGCCGTCATTATTCAAGGAAATGCTACTATTAGTAGCAACATGACTTAAATAAAGCAAAATAAAAATAAAATATAAAATAAATATAAATATAAAATATATAAAATAAAATATACAAATATATATTTATTAAATATTAAATATATTTAAATGCATATTTATATATACACATTGAATATAATTATATTTTATATAAATATTAAATATAATTAAATATATTTATATATAAATATAAAAATAAAATAAAAATAAAGCCTCTTCACTAAGTGTCTGTCTTCCTTATGTCTTTCCCTTCTGTTTCTCCTCAGTTTTCTTCCATTTATCTCCAGCCTCAATTCAGTCTTTCTTGACTCTTGTCTGGTAGCCCTTTCATGAATTTGCTCCCAGACTCCCACTTGGTACTCTGCAAATACTTCTAGTCACCTGGAGTCTCTACAGGGACTGAGTAGGGTCATAACTACTGAGCTGTGTCTGAGTTTGTGAGGAGCTTAGTTATGAAAGAGAATATGTCCTCTGCATGTCGAGAAGGACCTGAACATAGCTGAGTTATGATAACTCCCTTAGGGACCATTGTCCAGGCTCTGAGCCTAATTGTATCCATTTATTCATATATGCCTAATTAAACTTATGTGGGGGGCTCCCATCATCTACTAATGCTGTAGATTTTCAGAGAGGCTTTCAAATGTAGCTCTTGTATAAAGAGACTCATTACCACTATACACTCCATCATCATTATCAACTCCCTCTCTCCTCCTTTTCTAGTCAACTCAATCCTGCTGCCTGCACATGTAGCAGATAACCCACCATCTTACTTTTCTCGGAAAGTTGAAGCCATCTGGCTTCATGTCCCTTAGCCCTACCTCCTTGTGTCTGGAGGAAAACCCCCCACAGATCTGGGTTTTCACTTAATGTATTATCCTATTAGTATGACTTTAAGTGGAAACTGTGCTGTGCTATCATTCCTCTGCCTGCTTACAGGAGAAGTATCTGTGGCTAAGAATGCTTCTTAGTGTCCAGATAGTTTAAAATATTTGGGAGTCTCCCTGTGAAGACACACACAGGGATTATATGAACATAATTATACTCTTTACACAAATATAGATCTAAATAATTGGTAAAATATTAATTGCTCCTGGGCAGGCTTAGTCAATATAATAAAAACAACAATATCATCTACATTAATTAGCTTATTCAGTGTGTACAAATTAAACTACCAAAGAGCTAGAAAAATAATAACAACATTAATCTGAAGAAACAAAAAATTTAAGAATATCAAGGGAATCAATGGGGGAAAATGGGAAAGAAGACTTTCCAGCAGTACTAGATTTTAAACTTCATTACAAAGCCATAGTCAACAAAACAGTTTGGTAGTGGGAAAGAAATAGAAAGACTGATCAGTAGAGTAGTTTAGATATATAATATAAAGAAGCAAATGGGCAAAATGGTCTAGTGTTTAATAAAGCCAAAGGTGCCAACTATTGGAGCAAAAACTCACTATTCAACCAAAAGTGTTGGGAAAATTGGAAAGCAGTCTGGTAGAAACTTAGTATAGATCAATAACTTATACTGTATTCCAAGACATATTCCACATGGATTTAGACATAAAAGTCAATATTATAAACAAATTGGAGGAGCATAGAAGAAAATATTGGTTGAATTTATAGATAGGGGAAGAGTTCATGACCAAACAAATGACTGAGAGGTTCACAGGAGGTAAAATGGACAAGTTTTAGTTTTTTCTAAACGTTTACACAAAGAAAACTAATGCATCTAAAATTAGAAGAGAAACAAGGAATTGGGAGAAAAAAAACTGCAGCAAATTTTTTTTGATGAAGATATTATTTCTAAGATATTTAGGAAATGAATTCAAATGTGTAAGAATAAGAACCACTCCTCAATTGATAAATAGTGAAAGAATATAAATAAGCAGTTTTCATAGCAAGAAATATAAGCTATAAATAGCCATGTAAAATGCTCTAAATCACTATTAATTAGAGAAAGTCAAATTAGAAGAATTTTCAGGTATCACCTAACACCCATCAGAGTGGCAAAGTTGACCAAAAAAGGAAAATATCAAATTCTGGAGGGGCTATGGGAAAAAAGGTACTTTAATGCACCATTGGTGAAGTTGTACACTGGTCTGGTCATTCTGAAAAGTAATTTGGAACTCTACCCCAAAAGCTCTGAAACTTTTTACCTTACCCTTTGACATACCCTTTGTCCTACTGATACCATTACTAGGTCTATTTCCTGAAAAGATCAAAGAAAGAGGAAAGGGATCCATGTTACAAAAATATTTATAGTAATTCTTTTTGCGGTGGCAATTGATTGGGAACTGGGGGGATGACCATCAAAAGAGGAACAGCTAAATAAGTTACGCCATATAAATGTGATGGAATACTATTGTGCTATAATCAATGATAGAAGGGATAGTTTCAGAGAAACCTGGGAAGACTTTTATAAACTGATGTAAAGTGAAACGAGCAGAACCAGAAGACCAATTTCTACAATTACAACATTGTAAAGATAATCAACTTTGAAAGACTTAGGAACTCTGATCAGCACAATGACCAACCACAATTCCTGAGGATTCATGATGAAGTACACTACCCACCTTCAGATAGAGAAGCAGTGAGCTCAGATTACAGATTGAGTTACATGTTTGTGCACACACATACCTATACACACACATACAGACACACATGCAGATATATCTATCTATCTATCTATATGTATAGGGGTGTATGTTGGGGGGAGGTGGTTGGGTGTATTTTTAATAGGGAGAGTGGGCCATCAGAGGCACAACCTGTCATTGTGTTGCTTTAAAGGAGGTGAAATGGACATTTCTATCCTCTTTTTTCCCTACCCTTCTACAAGGGAGTCTTAAATTCCTGCCAGAAAGCAAAGCAGGAAGTCAGGGCCAGAGGCCACTCTACTGTCATCAGAAAAAAGAGATACTGGGTTGGAATTATATCTCTTCCTTAAATATTATTAGTCCAGGGGGTATGATCAGGTTCAATTTAACTTCTAATCACTATGTCATTTTTGGAAGGAGAAGATCAATATCCACAGCTTAACCGCTATCCTCTCTAATGCAGTTTCATAGTGAACACACATAGCACACAGCTAAAACAAAACAAAAACAAAATTTATCCAATTTCTTTCTTCCAAATAATAGCAAACAGAAATCAAAGATGGTATACATAAGAAAATATATACCAGACTCTACAGAGTGAATGAGCTCTCCCACTGGGAGAGAGATAACTCAGTCGGTTCAAAGAAGATTCCAGAGTTCACCCAAGAGCTAACTCCCTGAAATCTCTAGTGCTGAAGTTCCCAAAATTATTTCACCTACTGCCCCCTTAAAGAATTATTCAGTGCCTCCCTGGAAATCTTTAATGTTTTTTTTGGAATTTGCATCATTATAAAAGTAAGTTAAACAATTTGCATCATTTACAAATATGAAATATTTCTTTTAAAAATGACACATCTTAAATCTAATAATTTATTGTAGATTTGTGTTTTTCCTGCATCGAAATTTTGATGGCACAATATTGCATCATGTAACCATATAGTATTGTATTGTAAATAAGTCATTACATACACATATTCCTGCTGATTCGTGCTGGACTTCCCAACAATGCATGACACACTTGCCTGACAACACTTGCTTGTTAAGACCTGTCAGCAGACTTGATTGCTGCTTGGTTATAGCTAGCATTTTGTGTGTTTATTTAGAAAATAATGTAATCACTATGACTTTAACACTATTATACAACAGACAAAACATGTACAAATGGTTTTTTAAAATTTTCTTCTCTTCTTTCCTTAAGCTTCCACCACCTCCTTATTTTTATGCAATGCCCTCCAATTTCACCTGAGGCTACTACCAACTCCCCCCATTATTCCAGTTGCCCCCCCACCCTTAGGGGGAAGCATCCCCACTTTGGGAACAGCTTAGTGTAAAAAGCTGGAGATACAATGTGATGGGGACCATCAGTTTCTCTCATATCTTTCCATAGTCTTCTCCTTCAGCAACCTGAAGTAGGGTTGACCTATTCCATCTTCACTGTTGAAGTCACAAGCACCCAAAGTGACCCAAATTATCAAGAAAGTTGAAGAAGGCTGGAGCTTTCCTGTTCTCATCAATCCCACCCCACTCCTCAGGCAGAGCAGAGAATTCATCTTCATCAGTGAGGAGAGAGTCTCATAACAATGGATATTGGGAAAGGAGTTTTATCTGCCTGCCTGCCTGCCTGTCTGTCTGTCTGACTGTCTACCTACCTACCTACCTACCCACCTATCTACCTATCTACCTATCTCTCTCTCTCTCTGTCTCTCTCTCTGTCTCTCTCTCTCTCTGTCTCTCTCTCTGACTCTCTCTCTGTCTGTCTGTCTCTCTCTCTCTGCCAGCCTGCCAGCCTGCCTGCCTATCTATCTATCTATCTATCTATCTATCTATCTATCTATCTATCTATCTATCTAATGCCTGAATTTGTGTTCCTTGACCATATGTGTTTATAACAGGTTTTGCTTTTATTTTTTCCTCTTGCAATGTAAGGGGAGAAGGAGGTGGAAGGGAGAGAAGTCAGAACTGAAAATAAAATAAAATTGAACTTTCAAAATAAAAAAAATGTGGCAGCTAGGTGGCACAGTGAATAGAGCACTGGCCCTGGAGTCAGGAGGACCTGAGTTCAAATCCGGCCACTGACACTTAAAACTTACTAGCCCTGTGACCGTGGGCAAGTCACTTAACCCCAATTTTCCTGCCCTCCCCTCTCCAAAAAGCAAAAATAAAAAATAAAGAAAATAAAAATAAATAAAGAAAAAATATCTTTAAAAAAGAAAAGAAAACAAAACCATTTCTCAATTTCATCGCTCTTTCAGTGGTTCTCAACCTTTCTAATGCTGCTACCTTTTAATACTTATATGTGGGCAGATTCTCCTGGAGACAGATGATAGAGGAGCAGTGTTTCAGTTCCTAAGACCATCAGAGATATGTGTTTTCTGATGGTCTTAGGCAACCCCTGTGACCCTTGTGAAAGGGTCATTCAACCCCCAAAGGGGTCATGACCCACAGGTTGAGAACCGCTGGGTTAGAGTAAAATAGGGATCCTTGCTAATGCTTCTTCCTGTCTCCTTTATCTCATCCTCTCCTATCTCCTTTACAATCTTGTTCCATTAGTTATTCCCTCTCTCAGGCATCAAGTTCTTTCTCTCCACTGGTTACTACATGTCTGTCTACAAATATATATATATATTTTGCACTAGACCAGATATTTCATTGGTATATGGTATTCCCAGTGAGAAAATTCCTTATGCCAATGCAAAAATCATCAACTGTGCCACAACCTATAACCTTTTAATGCATTTATTTATTATTATAATCTTTATAAACATCAAATAAAATGGACATTTCCATATGCATAGTAGAACAGAAAAATTAGATTGTACACGAAAACTACAGATCTCCATTGTATAGTTTACTGTTCTTTTAAAATATGTAAGTTCAACCTGTAACTTTCAAAGCTGTCTTGCTTTTTGTGCTTCTTTCTGTTTTCTTCTTTGCATATTTTAACAGCTTCAATGATCATCTTTTCTTTCTTTTTTTGTCATGCTGTTCTTATCTTCCTGCACTCCCTCAATGCCACTCATTTTTTAAAAAGCCCTTGTAACAAGTATGTATAGCTGAGCACGACCCATTTCTTCATTGTGTCTAAAAATGTACACTTTATTCTCGAGTCCATTATCTCTCAATTAAGACATATATGGAATACTTTATCATTAATCCTCTAGAGTTGTATACTTTATGGCTAGGACTTTGAGAGGGTAAATTGCCCAGCATCATATAGCCAGGATGTGTCAGAGGAGGGATTTAAACCCAGGTCTTCCTGACCCTAAGGCCAGCTCTCCTAGACATGCTCAAGTTTCCTCAATCAAAAAAAAGTCTTTCCTTTGATCCTTCTACCCCATCTGACCATTATGCTATTCCTTTCCTCCATTTCACCATTTAATTTCTTGAAATACTTGTTAATATACAGTGCTATTTCCCCCCTCCTCTTCAATGTCTTGCAATCTGACTTTTGACCCCATTACTCTACTGAGGCTATTCACTGAAAGATTACTGATGACCCTCCCCCACTCAATTGTCAAATCCAAAGGCCTCTTTTTGTCTTCATCCTTTTTGACCTCTCTGCAGAGTTTGACACAGCTGAGCACTCCCTTTTCTTTGGATGCTGTACTTCCCTGGTTCTTACCCTTCCTCTTTAGCCATTCCTTCTGTCTCCTTTGCTGACTTCTTATTCTTTTCCTGACACCCTAAGATGGCTGTTCCTAAAGGGTCTCTTTTTGACCATTTTATCTCTTCTCTCTGCATTCTTTGACAATATGATTCGATCTCATTGCTTCAACTACCACTACTTACAGATAGCAACATGATCACTACTTCCATCCCTGATCTCTCTTCTAAATTCCAGACATGCATCTCCAACTACCTACTTGTCACCTTTACCTGGACATCCCACTAGTTGTCATGGAAAAAAGACTGGTTGCTTATAATTTAGGGGACTTGTAAGTAAAAAAAAAACCCAAAAAACTACTTCAGTTTTATTCATAGCCATGGCATGGAGAAATATTATTGGCCCAATGAGAGAAATTTCTATGGAACAAGTGAGCTTCTAAAAATGACCCATTTTCCAGAGGCACATGTGGTGTACAGAAGGCATATATAGTCATTGTAGGTTCATAAATGGGCAGCTGGGATCAATGTACTGCATTCCAAGGAAGGGGAGCAATACTTCCTAGTATGTTAGTATGTCATTGGTCTTGAGGTCTTTGGTAAGAACTGGTATAGAAGAAGATGAAAACATAGGAGGTGGAGATGAATTTCTTTTTATAATGGAGGCTAATTCTAAAAAATTATTGATAAAAAAGGAAAAATATTGGAACCTACCCTGCCCCCACACACTTCAAAATTCATATGTACAAAACTGACTTTCCCCTTAAATCTGCTTCTTTTCGTGACTACTATTTCTATTCATATTATCTCTCACATTCATGCCTTTGAGAGTATCTTTTTACTATTTTCTTTGATTCATTTCTTGTAATGGTCCAAAAAATCCAGAGTCAGTAGACCTCTCTAACACCCATAAGGCTCACTTACAGATTACCTTTGCCTTGGACACACCTACTCTTCCTGAAAATACCCCTACCCTGTCATCTTCTGGAAGCCTTCATACTCCAATCAATAGACTCCATATTTGGTCCAGTAGTCAGGGATGGGGAACCTGCAGCCTCAAGGCCACATGTGGCCCTCTAGGTCCTCAAGTGCAGCTTCTTGTATCTGTCTGTCTTGTCTTCCTCTTGTGTTTGAATGTCCTGGGAGAAGGAATAGTAGCTTTCTGAAGGCAGGCATGAGAACTGGAAATCCCCTTTTATTAAGGGGATTTGTTCTGTGAAGTTTGGGTTTAGTCAAAGGGTTGCACTCGAGGACCTAGAAAGCCACATGTGGCCTTCAGGCCACACGTTCTCCACCTAGCTGGTTTCTTACATTAGCATTTGCACACTTGTGACATGAAAAACCAATCAACACCACCTGAGAAGGAACCTGGTCCTTTTCTATTAAACCTTCAGCTACCTTAGGGAGCTGCTGTTTTGCAAAAGCAGTTTGGACCCTGACATTTGGCAGACTGCCTAGGAGGAAATAATGGAGCCCCACCAAGCTGGGTATGTGGAGTCTGAGGGAAACTTTCCTGAAGGACTATTTTTTTGAAGGACTTCTCTTCCTTCTCCTGCTGGGAGTCTGAAGACCAGTAAATCTGAGACTCACCGACTGAGCTGATTAGCATCATAGATTCATCACTGAAAGAGGGCTTAAAGAGTGTCTGGTCCAACTTCTTCATTTTACAGATGAAGAAATGAGGTCCATAGAGGTTAATGACTTGCCCAATGGGGATCACACAAGTAATAAATGTGTGACATAGGATTTAAACCCAAGTCTTCTGACCCCAAATTCAATGCTCTTTCCACTGTACCAGCCTCATCCCTGTTTTTTGCACCTACCTCCTACGTGTTTTGTTTTAGGCACTGAGCCTCCCCTTGTGAGTTAAAATGCCTTTTAATAAAAATGTCTATTACAATAATAATCTTTTCTTAATCCTCATCCTTCCTGACCTCTCATTTCTCATAGCTCTCCTTAGCTCAGTACCAAGGTTGCCTTGTCCATGCAGTTTCTCAGGCAATATGAAGCTAGTCACTAGCTTTTTCTATCTTCTTGTACAGTATTTCCTTGTGCAAAGTGAGGATTAACCCCTTCCTTCACTCTCATGCATGCTTTCAGAAAGCTACCATTCCTTCCCCCAAGTCATTCAAACAGAAGAGGACTACAAGGCAAAAAGACAGATCCAAACATCTAAAACACAAAAATAAAAATTAACCACAGAAAATGAAATAACCAAAGTGCTTTTTAAGAGAGTAAAGCAAAAAAAGACTGCATCAGAGCTTCAGACAATGGTCCTCACAGCTTGTCATGGGAGAGGCTATTGTTGAGTAACCTTGATGGACTGAAGCCACACAAAGGACTTCTCAATGAACCTGCTGAGGAAGCTGCCTTTCCAACTTTCTTTTGAGTTAGAAAGCTTCAGTACTTTAGAACATGCTACTACTTTGAGTTGTTTTCACCTAGTTTACAGCTTGTTTTTAAATAAGCCAAGTGGTTCCGATTTAAAATGAATAATCCCACTACTTAAGGAAACATTCTTATGTGTAGACTTTATTATTCCATTTTCCCACATTTATTTTAAATAGTAAACATCAATATATTCCATTCACTAGAATGAATTTTCTCAAGTGATTTACAAAACTCAAGCATCTCCAAATGCCAGGGACACCTAATTCTACCAATTCTAGGATCCTGTGTCTTCTGGGATTAGTCCCACAGCGCTTCTGGTATCACTCAAACTCCAATTGACTCTGGGACAAAATCTCTTCCTTTAAAATTTTTATTTTGTGTAAATTTAAAAGCTTTGCAATTATTAGCACAGTAGTAAATATACCTACACACATAATATACATTTTAAAAATAAGTAAACATACAGATGTTAGGGGTCCATACTGAAAAACTTAGGTGGTATAGTGGGTAGAGCACACTGGACTTGAAATCAAGAAGACTCCTCTTCTTAAAACCAAGAATCAACTACCCAGCAAAATTGAGCATATTGTTCCAGGGGAAAATATGGTCATTCAATGAGGTGGAGGACTTTCAAACATTCTTGCTGAAAAAACCAGAGCTGAAGAGAAAATTTGACGGGCAAACACAAGAAGCATGAGAGGGTAATCATGGGAAAGAAATCATAAGGAACTTGTCAAATTTGAATTATTTACATGCCA
>JAQQSW010004922.1:0-14325 GCA_028646575.1 Pseudocheirus occidentalis | reverse complement strand
TTTCCAGATGGAAAAAGAATCTCAAGAGCTCACTGAGGAGAAAAATTCCCTCAGAATTAGAGTGGAGCAAATGGAAGCAAATAACTTTATGAAAAATCAAGATACTATTAAACAGATGCAAACGAATGAAAAAATAGAAGGCAATGTGAAGTATCTCCATGAAAAAAATCACTGACCTGGAAAATAGATCCAAGAGAGACAATTTAAAAATTATTGGACTACCTAAAAGCCATGATCAAAAAAAGAATTTAGAAAGTATCCTTCAAGAAATTCTCAAGGAAAATTGCCCTGATATTTTAGAGCCAGAGGGCAAAATAGAACTTGAAAGAATTCATCAATCGCCTCATGAAAAAGATCCCAAAAAGAAAACTCCTAGGAATGTTATAGCCAGGTTCCAGAGTCCCCTGATCAAGGAGAAAATATTGCAGGCTGCCAAAAGGAAGCAATTTGAATACTGTGGAAACACAATTAGGATAATCCAAGATCTGGCAGTTTCTACATTGAGGAATCAAAGGGCCTGGAATATGATATTCTGGAGATCAAGGAAGCTAGGATTAAAACCAAGAATTACCTACCCAGCAAAACTGAGTATAATGTTCCAGAGGAAAATATGGTCATTCAGCGAGGTGGAGGACTTTCAAGCATTCTTGCTGAAAAAACCAGAACTGAACAGAAAATCTGACATTCAAACACAAGAAGCATGAGAAAGTAAACATGGGAAAGAAATCATAAGGAACTTATCAGTTATTGCTATTATACCCCTGAGATATTATAAGATCCAAATCTCTAGCATGTTGGGTAAATATGAAAACTTAAGGGAAAAAAAAGGAAAAGGAGGAGAGAAAGAATGAAAGGATTGAGTTCTCTATCAGTAGAGAGAGGACCCACATGGTGTAACTATGGATCCAAAGTATGACATCCTCTAAGGTAAAGTTATATGTAAAATAGCTCCCTTCCATTTCCTAATCTATAAATCAGTGATCTGATTTGAACTCATATCCAACAGTAAACATTCTACTCCTTCTAAAGTGTAGGTGCAAACCTCCCTAAAGTCAGAAGCCTAGAGAACAGATGGATTAGATGACCTTTTGATGCACTGTTCTGAGCTGGGCCTGACACAGGTCAGTCTCCTGGTAGCGTAGGTTCAATTTTGGAACAAAATGGGATTCTAGTAGGTCCTTCAAAAGTCAACAACAAATAGAGATTTATTTAGCCACAGTAGAAGAAGCAGATGCGTGGAAGACTGGCATTGAGGGCATGTCAAGTTCATTCAGATGATGCTCCCTTGTCTGAGTCACCCATTGTTTTCTGCAAGTCTTAGCAAACTCTTGGAGCTTCCTTCCTATGGTTGTCTTGTACTTGAGTGACCAGGAGGAAATGTTAACAGTATGAGCCTTTGGTACCCTGAGCCAACCAAGTCTTGAGAATGGTTGGTATCTTTTGAGGAAAAACTATCCTAGTTTTGAGGGGGAAAGATGTTAGGGTATCACTCCTACCACAGGTACTTTCTGTCCTAAGATTTATAGGACTATGATTGTTGCCATTAGAAAGGTCTGGGGCCTCAGAAACATAAGCATGAGGGTAAACTAAAAGGCTCTGTTACCAGGAGAATGTTGTTGGAAACCTTATTTAAACTTGTTACTAATACAAATTGAATTAACACCCATGGAATTCGACAAGAACATTGTCACTATACTTATCCCCAATTCACACATGGAATGTTTGTTCTCTGGCAGTCAACTTAACTTGTAGTTGACAGTGATAATATCATAAAGCATGAATGCCAAGCAGTTGGTCATATGATTAGCAGGCTCTTGGGGTTGGTAAGGTAAACATCACAGACTAAATTTTAAAAAAACTGAACATTTTGCAAAGACTAAAAAGTGAGAGTTGGAAGGAGTTTTAGAGATCATCTAATCCAACCCCTTTGTCTGACAGACAAGGAGACTGGGTCTGGATAGGGTTGGTCATCAGGGCTCCTGTCCCTTCTAATACATCTGAGCCTGTACAAATATATAACTCAGATCTAAAAATACAGGGCACCTGCTGCTCACTCTGGAAGAGCTGCACTGAACATTTGCCCCCTTCCTTTCATGGTTCTTCTCAGAAAGGAGAGAGAAGCAAACTACTCCTCTGGGGCTATGTTAAATGATTCTCCCCTATGTCTCTGCCTAAACCCCTGGGGAATGTGCCAGGATCAAAGATAAGCAGAGACTGGGAACTGAGAAGTTTTGTTGTTTAACTGTTTTGAAGCCTTGTACCTGAGCTTCTCAAAGGATACTTCTGTTTTGTACCAGTAAAGTGTGTGACATGACCTCACTACATGACCATAGGCAGGTCAATTAGCCTGTATGCTCAGCAGTTTCCTCATATGGAAAATGATTGGCTTAAAATAGATAATTTCCATAAGATCCCTTTCAGTTCTAAAATTCTACATATAATAACTAAGACTGAACTCATGTTTCTTATATCATAAACACAACTTACTTATGATACAAGAATCATGGAGGCTTGAAGTGTATTTCCTATATATTTTTTTAAATTGTCCTTTGCCCCAGTCATATCTCAGACTATCATCTATCACTCTTTCCTTTCACTGACAAACTCCTAGAAAAGAACTATCTACGTTTGATGTCTCCACACTCCACATTTCACTCACCTCTCCTTTTGCAATCAGACTTCTGATCCTACCAGTAGAACGAAACTGCACTCCCTGTCTCTTTCTCTGTCTCTTGTCTCTGTCTCTCAATATTTACTGATTCTAAGGATTTCATTTGAGTATTTCTTTTTAAGTTTTTTATTGATAATTTTTAAATTTATATCACCTTCATTTCTGAATATAACCCTCTACCCTTTCCTTAATTAATCATCCTTTGCTACAGAGAAAAGAAGAAGAAAAGTAAGAGGAGAAGAGAGTAGGAGGAGAAGGAAGAGAAAGGAATTTAGCAAAACCAACCAACACATCAAGAATGCCTTACAATATATGTGATATTCCACATTCACAGTCCCCCACCTCTGCAAAGGAAAAAGAAAAAAGTGTAGGAAAAAAGAGTCATTTTCTCAATTCTTCTCCAGGGTCAAACTTGGTCATTATAATTACAGACTTCTAGAGTTTGTTTTTTCACTGGGTTTTTTGGTTGTTGTTCTTTCTATTTATATTGTTGTAGTTATTATAGATATTGCTTTTTTATTCTGCTTATTTTGTTTTGTATCTGTTTATATATTTTACCATATTTCTCTGAATTCTTCATATTCATATTTTCCTAAGGCAACTAGGTGGCTCAGTGGATAGAATGCTGTGCCTGGAGTCAGGAAGATCTGAGTTCAATGCCTGTCATCAGGCATTTCTTAGAGGAGTTACCGTAGGCAAGTCATTTCACCTCTATTTGCCTCAGTTTCTTGCACTGTACAAAGGGGACAATAATAGCACTTACCTAACATGGTAAGAACCAAATGAGGTAATAATGTTTTTGGTTTTGTTTTTTAAGTGTTTTAATTTTAGGCACTGTGCTAAGTGCTGGGGATACAAAGAGAGGTACAAAAAAAAATAGCACCTGTCCTCAAGAAGTATGCATTCTAATGGGGGATCAAGGATAACACTGACATTCAGAATGGGGATACCTGGGAGAAGGGTGGTGCTTTTGACAATAATAAGGAAGTTAAGAAGAGAAGATGTGGGCAGAAGTTGAATTCTGCTTTGGATAACTTGAGTTTGGGATGCTTACCGGACAAGAGGAAGTTAGGATTGCATAATTGTACTTCAGTAGAGAAGCACCTAGGTGGTGCAGTGGATAGAGTACCAGGTCTGAAGTCAGGAAGACCTGTGTTCAAATCCAGCCTCAGACACTTGCTAACTGTGTGACCCTGGGTAAGTCATTTAAAACCCTGTTTGCCTCAGTTTCTTCATATGTAGAATGAATTGGAGAAGGAAAAGGCAAACCACTCTAGTATCTTTGACAAGAAAACTCCAAATGGGATCACAATGTATCAGATACAATTGAAACAACTCAACAATGACAACAACAGAGAGACCAGGAACACTGGAAACTTTTCTTCATAGGGATTATCACTGAACCATAAGAGTTAATGAGATCACCAAATGAGATAGAATAGAGGGGGATTCTTAACCATTTTGGAGGGGGGAAAGAGGATCTCCTTTGCCAGTCTGGTAAAACCCAACAACCCCTTTTAAATGTGTAAAACAAAACATATAGAAGAACAAGGGAAATCAATTATATTTATCAAAATATAATTGATGGGGGTGGCTAGGTGGCGCAGTGAGTAGAGCACCGGCCCTGGAGTCAGGAGTATCTGAGTTCAAATCTGGTCTCAGACACTTAACACACAAAAAAAGCTAGCCATGTGACCTTGGGCAAGTCACTTAACCCCAAATGCCCTCCAAAAAAAAAGCAAAAAATATATAATTGATAATATATAATTATCAAAATATTAAAAGTTCCAAGTTCACAGACTCCCTGAAATCTATCCTCCAAGGATGTCATGAACCCCAGCCTAAGAACCCTTGGTATGGAGAGAAAGGAGAAGGGAGATTAGGACAGAACCTTGTAGGATGCCCCAGTTAATATGCATGGCATGAACAAAAAACCAGTAAAGGAGACTGAGGAACAGACAGACAGATAAGAGGAGAACCAAGAAAGAACACTATCATGAAAACTGAGAGAGAAAATATCCAGGCAGAGAAGGTGAACAACAGGACCAAATTCTGCAGAGAAGTCAAGAAGGTTGAGGAAGTGAGAAAAGGATCAGACTTTTGAAAATTAAGAGATCAGGCAGCTAGGTGGTGCAGTGAGTAGAGCACAAGCCCTGGAATCAGGAGAACCTGAGTTCAAATCCAGCCTCAGACACTTGACACATTTACTAGTGCGACTTTGAGCAAGTCACTTAGCCCTAATTACCCTCCAAAAAGCAAAAATAAATAAATAAATAAAAGTAAGAGATCATTGGTAACTTTGGAGAGGAAAACGTTAGTTAGATGTTGAGGTCAGAAGCCAGATAGAAGAGGGTTTAGAAGACAGCGAGAAGAGAGAAAGTAGAGGCATAGTGAGTGCAAATGACTTTCTCAAGGAATCTAACCACAGCAGAGGAGAGAGCTATACAATGATAACGAAGGGGGAATGACAGAATTGATGGAGGCTTTTTGAAGGATCAGAGATATGGATGTGTTTATAAGCAGTGGGGATGGACAGAGACAGCAAAAGGGGAGAGACTGAAGGTTACGAGAGACAGTAGGGAGGATAGTGACGATGATTTGTCAGAGACGTCAGGATGGGATGGGATCAAGGGAGCATGGAGAGGTGTTGGCCTTGGCTAGGAAAGAAGCTAAGACCAAAACGAAGGAGGAAATAATAAAGAAAGATGTCTTTAATGACTTCAGATGAAGAGAAAAGGGAGTTGTCAGGGAATGATCTCATTTTTTCAGGGATGTATAAGGCAAGATCCTAAGCTGTGAGAGTGGGGGAAGGGGGTGCCATGGGAGACACGAAGAGATATGACACGGTCTGGAACAGCTGCTGTGGAGAGTGGGATAGCAAATCAATTAGGAAGAAATAGAAAGTTTGCCTTGCTGCAATGAAGGACCAACTGAGATAACATAAATTCATTGGGCCCAGTCAGCACAATTTTGTGGCAGATGGTGGGCGTAATCCAAAGTTAAGGTAATTCAGGCAAAATCATGTATCCTTGAAGTGTTTAATAATAAAAGCCAGATACCATGTCAATGAGATCTCATACCTTGTAAGTGCTTTCTCCTTCAAGTGTTTCCAGATACATTATTGAAAAGAAATACCATTCTTCTCACTCATTTTGGTGTCTTTTACCCTATCCAAGTCAAATAGTGATCGACACTTTAAGTTGTCTCACCAAATGTTACTGTACTGTCCCTCAGCTACTCTTCCCTCCATACACAATCATAAATACATCCCAAACTGGGAGGTGTCTGTATCATACTAGCAGAAGGATGGAAATTTTTAGATTAAGTTTTAACAACCCTCCAGGAAAGGTTCTGGAAAAAGTCTGTGTCTTGTTATTTCTGGACAGGATAGAAAGGAAGTAGGGGAGTAGGGTATTTGAAACAGGAATGTGATATACAATCCTTTTCCTTGTTGTTGTTCTCTGTATATTACAATGTTTGTGTTATGTAATTGTTGATGATTACTATTAAATTCACAAAAATTTAAAGAATAGGAATGTGAATGTTCCCCGGGCCTAGACCCTTCTCTGTGGAGTCAGTAAAGAATTCAGGGTCACAGACTCAGATCAGATTTCCATGATAAGGAAACCAGCTCCTAAACATGAACATCTAAGGAGTTAGCATCCTGGACTGTCCCAGAAAGCACTTTTTGTCCTTGCAAAGGCCAGGAGTTTCAAGGTTTCTCACAGTTCATCTCATTCTCTACAAATATAACATTGTTTGAGGTTTCTTAGACATTGCTCAAAAGGAGTCACCTGTAGCCTCCCTAACCTGCCCTGGTGGCATCTGGAAGGGAGCACCTTGAGATGACACTAAGAAAGGGGAGCTTGAGAAAGACTCTGACTGGGAACCTCTGTTTGAAGAGGCAAAATTGTTGGTCAGCCAATCAAAAGTGGAGATGGCCAAGTTGAGGCAAACAAAAACAAGTGAAGGATGTAATCCTTCACTAACAAATTGAGAATATGAAACCAGGTAAAGGATATCATCAAAGAGACAGATGAGCAGAAAAGGAGGCAGATGAGTCATGTAATAAGAGCGTAACATAACATAAGCAAAACAGATGGCCAGCCTTCAAGCTATACTGGTACTCATATTAAGAGACAGTCTTAAATTCAGATTATTTTAGATTAACCTTGGGGCTAATTCCAAAGTTTAGAGAGATCATTAGGTTTGCCTGCCTGTTCCCCAATATTTAACAGCTAATGTTCTCTACATGAAGAGATATGTAATAAACACTGCCCATGGCCCTTCCCCACTATATCTCTAAAAAGTACAAAAATCAATGTATGACTCACATATATGGGAGTTATTGATGAATATAAGTTATTGCAAGAGATTTAATAAGACTCATAGACTTATAGATTTACAGCCAGAAGGTACCTTAGAGGATGTCAAGTACAATCCCCTCACTTTACAGATGAGGAGACTAAGACTCAAAGTGGTTTGCCTGAGGTCATATAACTGGTAAGTAACTGAGGCTAGATTCAAATTCAGGCAGCCAGATCTTGGATAAACAGTTCCAAACTTCTAAGATCTCCCCTGCAGGTGTTTCCAGATTGAGAGGCACACTCTTCTGGGTGTATAGAATTTCTGATGCTCTACCAGTTTCCTCTACAACAATACAAGGACTAGTATCTATTTATGTGGGAGTCCCAGTGACTCTTTGGCAGCAATGTAAATTGAGGCTGGTTTTCTCTTGTTTATATAGATTAAAAGCTCCACTTTTGATGTCAGTTCTTATTTGTAAGGTCCTTACTCTTTGGGATCTCTTTAAGATAGAAGAGCATTATTTGGCTAGAGAATGTGTGACAGACCTCATGGCAGTTCTTCCCATGTGCTACTCAGCCAGGTAACATTAAAGCCATTTAGAACCTAGCCCCTGGGGGTGGCTAGGTGGTGCAGTGAATAGAGCACCAACCCTGGAGTCAGGAGGACGTGAGTTCAAATGCTTGACACAAAAACTAGCCGTGTGACTCTGGGCAAGTCACTTAACCCCAATTGCCCTCCAAAAAGCAATAAAAAAAAAAGAACCTAGCCCCTTCCTACCTTTTTAATCTTCTCTCAGTTTACTCCTTTCCACACTATACTATCCAGTTTCATGGGTCTCCTTTCTATTCCTCTAAGACCCTCCATCTCCCAAGTCCTTGAATTTTCATAGGCTGTCCCCCATCTTGGAATGCTCACTTACCCTCCTCCTTTTCACCTCCTGGCTTTCCTGGCTTTCTTCAAGTCTCAGCTAAAATATTGCCTTCTACAGGAAGTCTTTCTTGATCCTCTTTAATACTGATGCTTTCCATCTACCTTTGTATATATTGTATACATACACAGTTGTTTGCATATTGCCTTCCCCATTAGAATATGAGCTCCTTAAAGGCAAGAACTGTTTTTGCCTTTCTTTATGTTTCCAGCCCTTAATATAGAGCTGGCACATAGTGAGTTTGTTGAATCTTTTCTGTATTCAGAATTTGGCTTTGAGGCAACTTGACTTTGGCACTTATTCAAGACCATCAGAAGTCTTAGGCTCCAGTTGTTTGGCAGGAAATTAATGTAAAGATGATATATAGTTGATGACATTGAGAGGTGACAGTTATCTCAGCATGGGCAGTCTGTTCAGTTTGTATACTAATCCTGAGAATAACCTTGACAGAGACAAATGTTATGTTTGAGGGCGGGAGGGACTGTCAAAATCTTTTGCAGAAATTACGAGAGAAAAAATCTGTGGCGTTTTTTGACGAGCATATTTATGAGACTACATGTGGCTCTGCTTCAGAGAAAACTCTGAACTTTTAACATGAATGTAAAGAATTCCAATAAATCATACTTAATACAAAAGGTTTTTCTGCTTAGGAAAGGAGTCTCCCCAAATGGAGTTTTATTAGATAATAAGAAATAGTAATATTAACATTAGCAACAATAACATTACTGATTTGATCTGTCTCTTAGCCTTTCTTCCACAAGTAGTTCCTTGGACCAAGAAGAAAATTTGCGTTGTTGTTGAGTCCTTGGAGTCATGGCCAACGCTCCACGACCCCATTTGGGGTTTTCTTGGCAAAGATACTGGAGTGGTTTGCCATTTTCTTCTCCAGCTCATTTTACAGACGAGGAACTAATGCAAATAAGGTTAAGTGACTTGAGTAGGGTAGCGTAGTTAGTAAGTATCTGAGGCCACATTTGAACTCGGGTCCTACTGACTGCAGGGCTGGGACTCTATCCACTATGCTACCTAGTTACCCATACAGAGGACCTTCTGGCTGATATGGCAGTGTGAAACATACAAAAGAAAGCGGTAGACGCTCCGGACCAGAAAGTTATTAGGTAAGTAGACTGACACATCCCATTCAGAAACATTAGGAGAGTTCATTTGATTCATGGTTCTCAAACTGGGGATGCAGTCAGGGAGGAAGGAAAAGTATAGGCTCTGGGACAAAGCCACTGACTAAGCTATGAAGGAAATAGCTATGGAGTGAGGAGTGAACGAAGCATGATTAAAGCTTTTCCTGAAATAGTGGTCTCAGAGAGGCAGTCACCAATCAGTAGAGTGGATCCCCAGGGAGGAAATAGTAAATAAATTAATCAAACAAAATGAGATTGAAAAGCCAATTGAATTTTCCCGGTCAACCATGCTGATTGGCATACACTGTGCATGCCTCAGTCCCCAGTTACATAAAAACACTAAAGTCAAAGCATAGCATATAGACAGAGAGTTGGCCTTGGAGTCAGGGAGTATTGAAGTAAGTCCTTATCTGATACTGACTGTATGACCCTAGACAAGTCACTTAACCAACCTTAAGATGCAGAGAAGGTACTGATCAGCATACGTAGAAGGATTTTTCCTACTAGATAGTTCTACACTGATGATATCACAGACCTGGTTTTTGTTTTTTTTATTTGCCTTAATTACTGGTCATGTAAATAAAAGGCTATGCAGTTTAGGCAGGAACATGAAATCAAATATGGATTAGTTAGGTTCTTATAGGCTAGCCTGGAAATCACACTAAAATTTATAACATCATTGCTAGGGGAAGCAATTTTTTAAGCTTCCACCAATTAGACATAACTCACTCTTAAGCAGGAGCCTGGACTATTGCAATAGCCTTTTGGTTGGTCTCCCTGACTTAACACTCTCCTCTCTCCATCCATACTCTACTCAATTGTCAAAATGATCTTCCTAAAACACAGGTCTGACCATATTGCTTCCCTATTCAATAAACTCCCTATCACCTTCAGAATCAAATATCTATTCCTCTAACACTAATGTATTTCTGGTGGAGTTGTGAACTGATCCAACCATTCTGGAGAGCAATTTAGAACTATGCCCAAAGGGCTATAAAACTGAACATACCCTTTGACTCAACAATACCATTTCTAGAGCTATATCCCAAAGACATCATAAAAATGTGAAAAGGACCCACACATACAAAAATATTTATAGCAGCTCTTTTTGTGGTGTCAAAGAATTGGAAATTGAGGGGATGCCCACCAATTGAGAAATGGCTGAAACAAGTTCTGGTATATGAATGTAATGGAATACTATTGTGCTATAAGAAATGATGAGCAGGCAGACTTCAGAAAAACCTGGAAAGACTTGTATGAACTGATGCTAAGTCAGCAGTTCTCAACTTGTGGGTCATGACCCCATTGGGGGTCGAATGACCCTTTCACGCAGTCACAGGGGTTGCCTAACACCATTGAAAAACACATATTTCCAATAGTCTTAGGAACCAAGACACCCCTCCTCTATTCATCTCTAGGCAGGTCCATGCAGATATCCCCACATATGAATATTAAAGGGGCGCGGCATTAGGAAGGTTGAGAACCACTGTGTTAAGTGAAGTGAACAGAGCAAGGAGAACATTGTACAAAGAAATAGCCACAGCATGCAACGATTGATTTTGATAGACATAGCTCTTCTCAGTAATGCAAGGATCTAGGACAACTCCAAAAGACTCATGATGGAAAATGCCATCCACATCCAAGAGAGAACTCATGGAGTCTGAATGCACATGGAAGCATACTGCTTGCTCCTTTGTTGTTGTTGTTGTTGTTGTTGTTGTTGTTACGTTTTGTTTCTTCTTTCTTATAGTTCTTCCAATTGACTCTAATTCTTCTTTACAACATGACTAACGTGGAAATATGCTTAATATGAATATATATGTAGAGCTTATCAGATTATAAAGCATCTTGGGAAGGGGAGAGGGAAGAGAAGGGAGAAAATTTAAAACTCAAAATCTTATGGAAGTGAACATTGAAAACTAAAAATAAATTTTTAAAAGTAAAAGAATATATATTCCTCTGTTTGGTATTCAAAGCCCTTTACAACCTGACCTTTCCCAAATTGATGGGCGCCCACTTTGTTTCTGACTTTTTGTTACAATTTTTAAAAAGAACTGCTGTAAATATTGTTGTAAATATCTCTTTTGAATGTATGCCTAGTAATAATGGAACAAAGGGTACGCACAATTCAGTGACTTGGGGGTATTATTCCAAACTACTTTACAGAATACTTCATAGCTTCAGACTGCTTCATAGCTCTCCCAGCTGTGCTTAAGCATGTTTATCTTCCCATTACCCCTGACAATTGTCATTCTGGGGGTTGCCTTTGCCAGTAAAAAGAGTATAAGGTGGAAGCTCAGAGTCATTTAAATTTGTGTTTCTTTTATTATTAATTATTTGGAGTATTTTTATATGGTTGTTGATGATTTGCACTTCTTTTGAAAACTGTCTTCATAATCCTATTAAGGAATGGCTCTCATTCTTATTTATATCAGTTTCCTATATGTCTTTGGATATTGACCTTTTGTCAGAGAAATTCACTGCAAATATTTTTTCTCAGTTAAAAGCTTACCTTCTAATTCTAACTGCATTGATTTTTTCAATGGACTTTTCAATTTTATGTAATTATCATCATCCATTTTACATTTTACTATTATCTCCAAAGGCAGCTGGGTGACACGATGGATAGAATGCTGGACCTGGACCCAGAAAGACTCATCTTCCTGAGTTCAAATATGACTTCAGACACTTACTAGCTGTGTGACCCTAGGCAAGTCACTTCACCCTATTTTCTCATCTCTAAAATGAGCTAGAGAAGGACATGGCAAGAGAGTCTTTGCCAAGAAAACTTCAAATGGGGTCAAGAAGAGTTGGATGCTACTGAAATGACTGAACAACAAAATTATTTCTATCCCTTATTTGATTAAGAACTCTCCCTATCACACAGTTGTGATAGAGTCTTCCTTTCTCTTCTAGTAAACAAATTAGAATACTGAACAAGTAAATGATTGTTTATGCCTAGGTAACGTTTAATTGCAGTCATATGTTGTGAATTATTGATCTAAAGCTAATTTCTCTCAGGCTACTTTCCAATTTTTCCAGCACTTTTTTTCAAAGGGTAAGTTTTGCCTCAGTAGTCTACGTCCTTGGGTTTATCAGGTACTAAGGTATTATTTTATTGTTTCTGGATCTTGTGTATCTAATATCATCTACTAATTTGCATTTTTTATATTAATATGGAAGAATATTATCATGCCATAAGAAATGAACAAATGAACAGTTTCAGAGAAAACTTAAAATACCTCTGTGAAATAATGCAGAGTGAAGTGAACAGAACTAGAACAATGTATATGGTGACAATATTACAGAGAAATACAATGCTGCTCGATGCAATGATGAACCACAATGTCTAAAGACTGAAGGTGAAATGTGTCACTCACCTTCTACCAGAAAGGCAGAATGAACTTAATGAACATAAAGGGCAGAGACAGACAGACAGACATTTCAGATCTGGCCAGCATTGGGATTTATTTTGCCAGACTATGCGTGTTTATGATAGGGTTTTTTGGGGGGGGGGATTGGTTTGGTTTGGTTTTTGATCAATGTGAGGGAGGACTTAGATCCTAAGTGCTTGTAAAAATAAACAATTTTTTAAAGTTGGCATTCTGTGAATTAAAAAAAATGAAATAGATTTCCCTCCTCTCTGCAGACTACATGTGACTTATGGCATAGGTTGCAAATCTAGCCAGTGTATTAGGGTTTATTTGGGTTTTTTGATTGTTGCTGTTTTGTTATTGTTTTTTGCTTAACTATATTTGTAACAAGGATTGCTGTGCTTGTCCTTCATTTTCAAAGAGCATCATGGCATCAGGGAAATGATGACATGCCTTGCAGCTGACTTTGATTTGAGTGATGAAGGGCTAATGCAAGGTCACCAACCTTATTTTCTCCTCTAGAACCATCTGTATCCAGTGACCAGATATTCACCAGAATGACTGAAAATGACCCAGGATGCAAGGGAGACCCTGGCCCTTTTAGGCTAAGGTCTTTTCATGTACTCACTTAGAGTGAGGTAACACCCATTCAGTGAATAGACCTCTTTAAGAAGTGAGTTGAGAGATGGCCCTTTTAATTAGGAAGAAAAAAATCAAGTCGGGAGGGGAAGACCCTCAGGGTTGCAAAGAGAAACAGTTGTCATTGACTTTGGAAAGTTACAGTGATATCCAAAAAGCACTGATAAAGCTTTTTAATTTTATTTTTGGTGGAGAAAGTGAGGTGTTCTAAAGGTGGTGGTGCTTCCAACCAAACAGGAAGGTTAGGAAGTGGCATACGTAAAATTGTAGACAGTTTGAGTTTGAGATCCCAGTAGCATCTTAAACAGAGAGCTGAACTTAAGAGGAGAGAGAAGAGCTGGTCAGAATGACTGATAATTAGACCCAGCTCGCCAATGACCTGGGACTGAAACCCAGGCCTTTTGACTCTTACTCCAATGTTCCTTCACCTATATCACACTGTCTCCTAATTCAGTTCAGTGGGCACAGAGGAGTTTCAGGGAAGGGGTAGAAAGCAAA
The DNA here is from genome assembly GCA_028646575.1 of Pseudocheirus occidentalis. Lineage (NCBI taxonomy): Eukaryota > Metazoa > Chordata > Mammalia > Diprotodontia > Pseudocheiridae > Pseudocheirus > Pseudocheirus occidentalis. The sequence goes on along the minus strand of JAQQSW010004922.1, from coordinate 771 downwards.
ACAGTATCATAATATAGACCATCCCCTCAAAGAATTTATAATTATGTATGGGAGAGGAGATTGACTCCCCAAACAAATTAGAAGACAATGCGAGACTAACTGAAATAAAATGCTCAATTAAATATAATCAAGCGTTAATCCTTGCTTCCATTCTTGTTCTCACACTCTTTCATAAGCAAAGGGAAAAAAGGGGAAAAAAATATGAAGATAGGAGCAGCTAGGTGATGCGGTGAATAGAGCACTAGCCCTGGAGTCAGGAGGATCTGAGTTCAAATCCAACCTCAGATACTTAACACACTAGCTGTGGGACCTTGAGCAAGTCACTTAACATCAATCGCCTTGCTTTCTCTCCTCCAAAAAAAAAAATACACACACTCACATATGTAAAAATAGTCTTCAGTAACAACACAAAGTCTTCACAGGGAACCCCAAAATGGAGATTTTTCTGATAGTTTCCCCTATTGCTGGTGTCTGAGTAAATTTCTGCTACCTTCATTCGGGGGACCAGGAGCTTCTGGATCCTTCTACTTCCTATTTCCTAAGGTACCCCCTCCCAACCAGGTACTCTCCAGCATATTCTTGATGAAACTATTGCAGACTCAGCATCTCAGGATATAAACAGAGTAAATAACTCACAAATCCACAGATTCCCTTTACTTCATCCAGTTCAGCAGGAGTTCCTACATACTTTGAGGTTTTTACAGTCCTTTCTGGTATCCCTTCCTCCTTCATACCTCCTTTCAATCTCTAGTCCAACCCCAGTAATAATTT
>JAQQSW010004921.1:0-14325 GCA_028646575.1 Pseudocheirus occidentalis | reverse complement strand
CTCTCTCCTCTCCTGTCCTGTCCTGTCCTGTCCTGTCCTCTCCTCTCCTCCCCTCCCCTCTCCTCTCCTCTCCTCTTCTCTTTTCTTTTCTCTATCATTGTTCCTGCCTCCTGATTCCCTCCACCCCATCAGACTTTGTATAAAACCTTTTCCTGAATACAGGGCAATTCCCTGTTCCTCACCTCCAGACGATCACTTCTTTGTCAAGAGTCAACAATCATTCATTACTGTTGTTGTTGTTCATCCTTTGTTTTCAAAGAGGACCGATGATGACACCACAAGGTGATGCCTTGATTTGTGTGTAATTTGGATTAGAATCAGAGTTGCACAGAGTTGTCAGCCTTACACTCTCTTTCAGATTCATCAAAGTCAGGATAGCTGGTGATGACCTGGGGTGCCATGGATTACTTTGGGGTCTTTGATGCCTGACCAAGCTCTAAGCTCATCTATCATGTGCTATGTACTGCGCTAATCGCTGGGTATGTGCTGAAGTCACTTCATTGATCAGAATTCTGACGACTTTCATTGTTGGTTTTTTTTGCCCAATTATTTTCATCCCCCAAAGTGTTCTCCTGGTTCTGTTTTCATTACTCTGCATCAATTCAGCTAAGTATTTCCAAGTTTCTCTGACTTCATCATGTTTATTGTTTCTTATAACACAATAATATTCTACAACGTAGGTTGTTCTGTGATTTATTCAGGTATTCTACAATCAAGGGGAACCCATTTTGTTCCCAGTTTTTTTTTTTTGCTATTACAAAAAGTACTACTACAAATGTAAAATATACATATATAAATACATAATACAAATATGTAAATGTATGTATATATACATATATATGTATAATGTGTATGTGTGATATTTCCTTCTGTCTTTGACCTACTTGGGATACATGCTTACCAGGAGTATTGCTTGGTCAAATCCTACATCTTGGGCAACATTTAGGAATAAGTCACAATGACCCAAGTGCTTATAATCTTCCTCACCAACCACCCCTTCTGTCTCATTCTAAGAGAATGGACAGCACTTTTCATTGACTACCTGCTTGAGGTGATGTAAAAGTGCCCTTTCTACCTTCTTCCGGACTGAAAAACAAAAAACAAGAAATAAAACCAGAAACGACTCCACATTCATAACTTTAGACCTTCACTATTTAGTTGGGCTCGTTAGTTAATAAGATCCCCCGATGCACAGAAAATGTGTTCTGAATAAATACTAGAAGGGGAAATAGCTAATGTATTTACACAGCAGTTATCTTTGTGGCAGACCATCGTTTTAATTTCAGAGGCCAGTGTCATAAATGCGTCCTCAGCTTTCCTGTTAGTGGATGAGGACACATCTACCAATTTGGAAGCTATATTATTGGGCCTCTCTGCTGCTGGTGTCCCAAAAGGGTTGTTTTGGGGGCTAGGGTGATAACAACAGACAGGTCTGCATCAAGGCATGGGAAAACACTAGTTCTTGGGTCAGAGGTTTTGTTTGAAATCCTCTCTGCTGTTTTTGCACATGTGATGTGGAACAAATCCTTGATCATTGGTTTCCTTTTTTATAGAATGAGGCTGTTGAACTAAATAAATGGCCTCTGAGGTCTCTTCTATATGTCAGACCTATTAGAATTATAGAATTTTAAGGTTGGAAGTGGAATTCAAGATTTTCCAGTTGAACCCCATTTTACAGATGAGGAGAGAGAGACCCAGAGAACAGACATAATTTGTTCAAGACTCCATAGCTAGTCAGTGACAGAGAAGGGCCTAGAATCCAGTTCTCCTAACTTTTAATACCGGACTCTCAGATTTCTTTATTTCTCCTCTCTTCATGGGGCTGTGATTGTTAGAGAATGAGCTTGGATCTCCTTGCATGGCTCTTTCTGCCATACATCACCTCTTTCCTTGGGACTACCCCTAATGAAATGTTTCCCATTTAAATTTTAGATCCTCTGGGAGGGACTCTTTTTATCTCAGCAGGTTTTTCCACCATCAAAGTCCAATGTACAGGGAGTCATGGCCCGCCTACTCACTATGGTAAGGCAGTGATCCCGTCGTCTCCTCTCCAGAATCCTGCCTTAAGGTTTTGAGTCAGTCTCAAAAGACAAATGAGAGGGATTGCTTTTGATTGATCAGTCAAAAACAATTCCTTCACATTTGCCTTTTGAGATTTAGACTCAAAACATTAAAGAGGGGAAAACAAGTGATGCCAGTTTGGTTTGAAAGTGAAGAATGTACTCTAGTCTTTTTTGTGAGTCTTTCAGATCAGAAAAATGTCCTCTTGAGCTAACCAATCAGAAAACCAATCAGTTTCTTGTGCATTTTTTCCCCCTTCCTCTCCCTCCCTCTATTCCCCCATCGGAGTCCTGCCCTTCATCTCTCCTGTTCCCTGCCTCTGCCCTCACTTTCTTGCCATGGGTTTAGAGAGAAGTACTATTTGGGTCCAACTTCCTTTTCTAGATGAATCTGGTTTGACTGATCCTTTTCTACAAGTCTCAGGCAATTTTGCAGGATTTACAGAGCCTCTGAAATGAGTGCAGATTTTCAGGGTTTGCCAGGAAGTGTTTTTAATTCTCTTGTCATCCTTTTTAAAGGGGGAGGGGGAGGAACATCACCACATACAATCCCTGTACCAGTAAGTGCAGAATAAAGGACACAGAACCTGCGCGAATTGGCTGCCGTTCTGCCCATATTGGCTCCATTGTCGACGATAATGCATCCGAGGGAAAAGGCTTTGGGAGGAGAGCCAAGCATTGATTTGTTTTTGAAGCTCTTCTAGTATGTTGGCTGCTGTGTGATCTTTTGTGAAACCCAGAGATGCAAAGTGCAGCTTGTTTTCAAAAGTTGTTGCCAGTGGCTAAGACAGATGCTTTTTCGAATGTTAACCAGTGAACTATGAGGCACCAAGACTAGAGTGCTTTACTAGCTACAGCAGCCCCAGAAGCTTGAGAAGGAGGCTGTCATGACCTCTGCTTAGTCTTCCCCTCTTCTTTTCTTCACAAATGCTCTGAATGGGGACAGAAGAGGTATTATGTCTGATTTTCCAGTATTGATGCTGATTGTAGGGGATGATCTTGGGCTCTGTTACTTTTCCTCATCCATTGACTTGTTCAAGTCCTGCCTTTTCCAGGATGCCATCTTTGGTTACTTTAGCACACATTGATTTATAGATTCATTCATCTACCTTATAATTTTTTGGAAAACATCCTTCCTTCCTTCCTTCCTTCCTTCCTTCCTTCCTTCCTTCCTTCCTTCCTTCCTCCCTTCCTCCCTTCCTCCTCCCCCTTCCCTCCCTCTCTCATAACTCTCTAGTGAATTTATTCTATAAAATCTGGTTTGAGGTTTTGTAGTCATTTCTGTCACCTTATGTCCTATTTTATTGCAATTTTCTCGAAGAGAGGGGTCATGTCTAGACTTTGTATCTCTGTAAGCACTTGGCATATTCATCTAGGAGGGAACAGAATGGTACAGATTCCTGGATTTAGAGTTAAAGGATCTAGGTTTATATCCCAACATTGCCACTTACTACTTAAATAACCTTGGACAAAAGTTTCTTTACCTGCTGGGCCTCCATTTTCTCTTCTATCAAATAAGGGGATTGGACTAGATGACCTTTAAGGTTCCTTGCAGCTCTAAATCTGTGATTCTGTAAACTGTATCCAGTGGGTTGTTAAAAATGTTGAATTATATTGTCTTGGCTCTTCTCCTTGCATGATCATGGGTAAGTAATTTCATCCTTCTGGGCCCTAGTTTTCTCCTCTATAAAATGAGGTGATTGGACTAGTTTCTGAGGTCCCTTCCAGTTCTAAATCTAATTCTATGAACTAAATATGAATGTCATGGTTTCATGGTGTATTGTGGGGTCATCTTGAAAGAATTCACAGATTCAAACCATATACAATCCAGGAAAAGGCATTTATTGAGAGTAATGCCTCTCAGAAGTGGCTTGGGTTCCAAGAAGGAACTGACAGCTTATCAGAAGAAGACAGGGATTTTTATAGGGCAAAAGATACAATTACATCATTACAGAATATATGATTATTAAAATACAGAAGGAGTTTATCAAGGGATTAAGCAATAGGGAAGGGGTTCCAGCAGTGGAACTGCATATACAATTACCCACAAAGCTTACAGAAAAACCCAAATGGGGGACATTAATATATGATAATGATATTATAATAACCCTCTGGATATCATAAGTTCACCTAAAGGACAACTTTTGCTGTTACTGCATAGGTGCCTACTTAAGGAAAGTCCCTTTTATTGTTCTGGGGTCCACATCTTGCTCTGGCATCCTGGTGGTGCTGCTTTCTGATTGACTGGCTATTGTGGTCCTATCTGAGATTAGATGGATATAATTGTGGTTGCATGCATGGACACACTTGCTGTTTTTGTGAGAAATATGAGGAATTGCATCTGGGAGCAGTGGCTGCCTAGAGGCAGTGTCTAGGATTCTATTACATGGACATCCCTGTTGTTCTAGTGAAGCATATTTGGGATATTGGGTCTTAGGGGCCAGTGGCATGGTTAAAGCCAGATTATGTGGTCATTTCAGGACATGCCTGCTGATCAGTGAGGTCCATAAGAAAGTTAGAATATTGGGGTTGGGGGCAGTTTTATTAGGATTTCATCATGAATGCCTCCTGTTTTTAAAGTCCTGTTCCAGGTGTTATAGGAGATAAAAAAAAGAGTAAATCAGAATTTCTTTCCTTAAGGGATTTCGTATCTGAGATGCTATTTCTTTTGTACCCCCTCTTCATATTCTACAATTTAACATATAGCATCATGTCATCCAGCTCAACTCCTTCATTTTATAGATGGAGAAAATTAAGCTCATAGAGGAGAAATGACTTGCATAAGATCACACAGAAAATAAATGGCAGTACCCAGATTTAAACCCAGCAACTCTGATCCCAGCATTGTTTACTGTCTTGTTCATGGGCCCCACATGGACTGGCCTGCCTGTGTATTATCCAAGAACCAATCCAGTTAAGATTGTAGGACCTCATTAGCAGGTTGGCTACAGGATAATGAATTTTCTCATGGCAGAATATTTCAAAGGTCATCTTCCAAGTTGTATAAAATCTATCAGTTGTATTGTATAGCAGAAATTGTTCTAGCTCAAATGCCAGCTCTGTTCTATCAGATATATGACCTATGTTTCCTTTTCTGTAAAATGAGGGAGTTGGACAAAATGGACTTTATGGTTCCCTCCTAGAGGGAACCTAGGTCTAGATTTACAATTAGCTGAGGAGATTGAGGCAATTATTCGTTTTGGAAACATTGAAAATGTATGTCTTGTTCCTCCAATTCCATTCCATCAATTTCAACCATCTCACACTGCATCCGGGGCCATTTCCAGTCATCCTGACCTGTGTGTTGCCACTGGATTCTGATGACTCTGGAAGAGAAAGTTGGTGACTTTGCACAGCCCTACCTCACCTAAAATCCAATTCACTTGTAAGTCAAGACATTGCTTTCCTGATGTCACTGGTCTTTTTAGAGAACAAAGGAAGAATACCAACAATCAAATTCAACATATGTCTATCAAGGGTACTGAGTACATAAATGTACGCTAAAGGCTCAAAAAGAATACAAAACTGACATGGTATATGGCTCTTGCCCTAAGTAGACTGTAAGCTTCCCAAAGACAGTGATCATCATGCCTTATGGTTCTTTTTATTTTTCTGTCTCATATGCCTTTAGAAAACTGAGTCAACATGACTTACTTGTCTTCTTTTTGCACTTGGACTCTCTAATCTCATCGTTGTCTACATTGCCTTGATCTGCTTCCACTGCCTCTACCCCTTCATGCTTTGACCAGTTTTAATATTTTACTACTAAAGTTAGGGTGGGGGGGGCAAGTGGAACAATTCAATTCAAGTATTTGTTGCATCACTGTATGAAGAGAATCGGGCTAAATGTAGTGGGAAGTACAACTGAAGAATCAGTCTCTACCATCCAGAAGCTAACACAATCTTTGGCTCCATCAATAAAAGAATGATGCCTGAAACAAGAATGGTAGTAGCTTGATTGTGCCCTGTTCTGTTTACATCAAATAAAAAATATTAGGTTTAGTTCTTGATGTAATATTTCAGAGAGGCCATTGATAAGTTGGAGAGGACCTAGAGGACAGAAAAGGGATTAAAGAGCATTCCCCAAAAGAATAGATTGAAAGAACCGGGGTTAGAAAATAGGAAATAAAGAAAAGACATCTGGGGGTCTTGAAGGACTGTTGTATGGAAGACAGATTTGATAAGGTGTCCCAAGAGTTTTAGTTCAGTTTTCAACTTTAATAACTTCAGCTGTATAAATGCTAGAAACTTTGAAAAGATAATTTGAAAACTAAGTTATTTGAATTTCTCTTACATTATTTAGTTTTGATAATTCTTAATAATATATTAAAATATTAACTTTAATGTGAAGTCATCTTGCCATTATGCGTTGCATGTGTGACAGTTTCTGGAAGATGATTTCTCTTAATGGTTGATTGGTCAAGAAAGTGCTCTTGCTTGGCTACCTTGGTAACCTGATCTGTCTCCATTAGATGTTTTCTTGTTGGGTCATATGAACACTGGCTTATATACATCAAAATCTTATTCTGCAGATGATATTAATGCTAGAATTACAAATGTAATCCTTTCATCCACCAAGCCACAGACGATGAAAAGTTTACAAATTTTGAAAATCAACTATGGTGATGTAAAGCACAAGATGTTGGTTACTCTTTCAACAAGGAACATCCAAATATTTTAAAACTTAAATAACAAAACTTCCAGGTGTTTTTTTTTGATAAGTTTCTAGCATTTGTACTTCTCAAGAGCTCTGAAAACTTATAGGTAAATTAAAACTTTTGGGACACCTTATATTTGTTCTGGGCTGCTGTGTGGCTCAGTGGATAGAGAGTTGGGCCTGAAATTAGGAAGACTCATTTTCTTGGGTTCAGATCTGGCCTTACACAGTTTACTAGCTATGTGACCATGAGCAAGTCACTTAACACCGTGCCTCAGTTTTCTCATCTGTAAAAAGAGCTGGAGAAGGAAATGGCAAACTACTCTAGTATCTTTGCTAAGAAAACCCAAAATCAGGTCACAAAGAATTGGAAATGACTAAAAAATATAGCTCAACACCAACATATTTGTTCTATTTGGTTATAGAATGAGGAACTAGGAAATGTGAATACAAGTTATGGAAGCATTTTTGGGCATAGTAAAAGGAAAACAATATCCAAAAAATTAGGGCTTATCACGAGTGCAATGGGCTGCCCCAGGGGAACCTAGTGAATTTTTTATCAGTAGTATTTTTCTGATTGACTTTGTCAGGGATGTTGAGTTTGAGATGCCCTTGGGACAATCAAATGGAAAGATCTGGTAGGCAATTGTTGATGTGGGATTAGAGTTCAAAAACTGAGCTTAGGCCTGAGAATTTAGATTTTGGAATTACGTGTGATAATAACTGAATTCATAGAGCAGCTGTCACCAAAACAGAAAGAAGAGTAAGAGAAGAGTGCCCTTGAATGAGCCTTTGAGAACGCCCTTGATCAGAGGATGGGGAAAGGATGATATCCCAGCAAAGGAGGGAAGAAGGAGTCAGGCTGTTGGGCAACCAGAAGAGAACAGTGCTATGGAAACCAAGAAAAGTATTCAGGATTGGCAAAAAGAGTCAAAAGCTACATGGAACTCAAAGAAGATGAAGAATGAGGAAGGGACATCAGATTTAATTATTAAGACCTCATTGTTTACCCCGGAGAGAGCAGTTTCAATAAAGTGAAGTCAGAAGTCAAATTGCATTAGATTGAGAAGTGAATGAGTGGTGAGGAAGTGGAAGTAATGAGTTTAGACTATGTTTTTTTCTATGAATTTTGCAGTGAAAATGAGGAAGGAAACAGAATGATAACTTTAAAGGATGATAGGGTCAAATGAAGGGTTTTGTTTTTTGCTTCTGTTGTTTTGTTTTTTGTTTGTTTAGTTTGAAGAATAAGGAAAATCTGAGAATGTTCATGGCCATCTTGAAGAAGCCAAGTTATAGGGAGATATTAAAGATGAAAAAAAGGAGTAATTGAGGGGCAAACTTGGAGAATATAGAAGGTGATGGGATCACAGGTAAAAGGGGAAGGACAAAACTTTTGCAAAGAGGAGTCATCTCTTCCTCAGAGATTAAGACACATAGATTGGAACTTCTGAAAGCTTGGTCAGAGCAATTAATACTTATTAACATTTTTTTCTTCTCTTTTTCTACTTTTAGAATACAAGGTCATTTATATGTCTTCAACTGTTCTGATTCAATCTGTTGCTAACAGTTTGTATGTGTGTTATAAGAAAGGTAGAGAAAAATTATATTTTCCATTATTAAACTGATGGAGGGAGAAAAAAGAGGTGCCTAGAGGAAGAAAATGTGAGAGCAATTTGTCTTTGGTTTGTATTTATTTTGCATTTACATTTTAACTTTTTCAAAGCTTTATGAAAATCCCACCAATCTTAGCAAAATCCTTCCAGACCAAGTTTAATTTCTATTTCCTCCATGAAGCCTTCTCAGATCACTCTAGCCTAGGATCATCTCTCCTTCCTCTGAACTGTCATGGAACATGCTATGTGTAACCCTTTAGGCACTTAATTTCTAACTACCTTTGGAGGTTTCTGTTAGCACGTCATCTTGGTATCTAACTTTCACTTAATCAATTTTATATGTATATCTTGTCCATCTAACTGGATTTTAAGTTTTTTTGAAAACGATTGTTTATTCCCTTTCATTCTCATTAATTTTCTGTCTATATCTATTCCTCTCTTCCTCTCCCTGGTTGAACATGTAGCAAATGCTCAGTGGATAAGAGTTATAGTTAATTAACTTCAACAAAAATATTTTAAGCATGCATTATACTTACATATTATGTAAAAAATATGGTGTCAAGTGCTAGAGATACAAAGCAAAGAGCAAAATCATTCCTACCCTCAAGGAGTTTCCTTCTGTTGGTATGGGTAGATAATAAAACATGTAGATAGACAGACACAGACAGACAGACAGACAGATAGATAGAAATAAAAATACAGATATATATAAGAATTGATATATGAATGAGCAGTTAGATGGATGGATGGGTAGATAGAAAGATAGATGATAGATATAAATAGGTAGTGGATAGATGGATGGATGGATGGATGGATAGAGGGGTAGATTGATAGATGATAGAAAGATAAAGCTAGATTGTATATGATGAGGTCAAGGATCAAAGATGTAGAAGAGACCTGGGAAGTCATGAAATCTAACTATATCATTTTGTAAATAAGGAAACAGGGTCCCAGAGAAGTGAGGACTGACCCAAAGTCATATTAGGTAGTAAGTGGCAGAACTAGAATTTGTTTTAAAGTCATCTATCTCCAATCCAATCATTCTCCTCCCCAACCCCCCCCCCCATTTCCCCCAAACTGCACCATCCCATCTAGGATCAAAGTAAGAAAATATGAGGAGGGAGAAAAGGGATAGATGATTGACAGCAGTAAAATTTTGTGTATTTCTTTTAAGGTTATTACCCTTACCTACTTGTAACCATGATATATTAACCTTTGCTCCTCTTCTCTTGTTAAGTAATGACAACTGGCATATAAGTTTTAGTCTAGACCTGTGGTTTCATCCCAGTGAAGGATCTCCTGATGTTGAATATCCCTTCACTGATGAAGATGAATAACACATCAGCTATTTCAGAGGCAGAAGGAGGATGAAGATCCTTTTGGGGAGCCTATGGAGGCTGAACATCAATTATCCAGTACAGACAGCCCAAGACTGTTTGATTAAAAAAGAGGTTGACAAAATTGGTAGATCAGAATCTCAGTTCCATTCATTGGTGATGCTTGAAATCTATTTCCTAAATATAAGCAGATGAACATGGATGGCTTTTCCCCTTAGAATCTAGAACATGGGGAATTGAGCACAAACTGGCAGTGAGTGATATTCCACCCGACTTTAGGTGATTATGTTTGTTAATAATGATTATTGCTCCCATGTAATATTTGCATGATAAACTATAGACATCTGGTGGGTTTTTTTGGTCTTGTTGTTAGAAGACAAGAAGTAAGCTAAATGCTGATAATATGCAGAGTCTACCACACAGACTAAAAATAAAGTCGACTGGCTTACTTAATTTCTGCATGCAAGCAATTCTGAATCACTCATATACGCTGCATTAGTTGCCTTGGAAACAAGTGACTGTGAGTATGCAGCACACTGAGAGTACACAATTTGTGGGCTTGGCCCCTGGGGGTCCCATTACAGAATTTCTTATGTTTAGAAATATTTTGTAATAAGGCCCCTGGTGTCACTTATTAGCAGTAAAGTGTGCAGCTGCCTTCATCAGCATCAACCATCAATTTGTTTCTTATGGAAATGAACCGGCATAGATGGTGGGTGAGATTTTAAAGGTTTTAATGTGTGAACAGAATTGTGGCCTCCTTGGAGTGTTATGTTGCCATTTCATATTTTTCCAGAATTTTAAAATTCTTTTTGGTGGGGGTGGAGGTTTTTATTTTCCCTCCCACACCCTTCCCTTCCCCACCTCCCACCTCTACATCCCCCCCACCTTTAACCTGCCTCATTGACTCAAGTCTCTCAGTGATATGCAAAGCAACTTGTATTTCCAGAGGCCACACACAGACCTAGGTCTTCTTTGAAGGGCACTTACAGTGCCAATGTTTACATTCTGTTTCCTCCAAAAGGGTAGATTTTAGATTACAGCCGATTTTAAGCATCACTGGAACAACCAATTCAAGCAGCCTGGGGTTGGTAAACCTGTTTGGTAATTTTGTGTTATTTCAGAGCTGCTTGTAAACAGAAAGAGAGGATCTATCGAGAAGAAATTTTATTTATTGTTTGAGTTATGCTGAGATGCCATGGGAGAAGGGGAGAATCATCTCCTCCATCCCCCCTCCCCCATATTTACCTACATGATCTTTTTCCAAGTCTCTAAATGTCTGAAGTAATTGAGAATGAAACTTGGGATATACTAATGACTTTGAGCACTCTGCAGGGAAGGCCAGCAGTTTGACACTCCCAGGTGGTTTCTGCACAGTCAGAAAGAACACGTGACTTATCAACACTCCAGAGAATCTGGTGCTTTATACACAAATTCTATAGATTAGTGGCATACCCCTGCAAAACACACCTGTGAACTTGAAGGCCTTTGGTTGAAAATGATTCCTGGATGGGGTACATTAATTTTCTCCATCCTTCCTCCCCTTTCTTGCAGAAAAGATTGTGATGGGAAGGAAATATTGAGCTCTAGGAAAACAAGTGACTGTCAGAATGCCTTGAACTGAGAAGTGTTCCTTTTGAAGAGAATATGGAAAAGGTACAGGAAAGACTGGTTGCAGATTTCAAAATAACAAGATAGAGGCCCCACCTACCTAGGGAACCCAAGTAACAAGTGGGTTAACAATGGTAGAGTTGCTAACTTGCATCACAATGAGGTCAGGCAGAATTGTGAGCCTGCTATTCTGTGCCCAGAGGGAGAGGGGCTTTTAGCACTGTAGTCTCCAAACACTGTAAAAAAAAAATCTCTTTTCTTGATAGTTGGATGAAAATGGAAAGAAGCGATAAATGCAGGTGCAGCCCCTGAGTGAGATTAGCAAATGCAGTGATTGGCTGTTCTAATTCCAGAGTTGCTCATTTGGTGAAAATAAGCAAGGTTTGAACTGCAGTTGCAATTTAAAAGAATGTGTTATATGTGCCCTGAGTCTGAGTCATGTACAATTCCCACCAACTCCTAGGAAGGGGTGATTTCCCTCCCAGGGCCTTCTAAATCAACAGACTCATTTAAAGCAGCCTCCCTCCTACAAGAAAACCAAATGTTTGGGGACTAAAAGACGCAGGAGGACAGAGTAGGAAAGAAAAATTCAAAAAGTAAAAAAAAATATTTATTTTCAAGCAGTGCCTGACTTACATACACTGGGACTAAGTACGTTGTTATAAGGATGCCAAGCATTTTACATGCTAAATTATCTAAACTGACTTTCACAATAAGCCTATGAGATAGGTGCTATCATCATTTCCATTTTATAGATGAAAAATTGAGTCCCAGAGGGGTTCAGTGACTTGTCCAAAGTTACACAGGTTTCACAGGGAGGATCGGAACCTGTAAAATCATCTCTTCTTTTTTTTCAAATTTAGCCAGATCTTTCCCTAATTATGAACCCCCCCCCCCAATTGAAAGTGTTCTTGCCTTCAAATTTTTCTAAAGTAGTTTTGTTCTCTCCTTTAAGTACTTTGTATTATCTAGCATTGTGAATGGGTCCTCACCCCAAACTGTGATATCCTGGTCAGCGGAGATGGTACCATTTTTCATCTTCACTGTACTCAGCAAGTAGTACCATGCCTTGCATAAAACAGGTGTTTAATATTTGTTGAGCTGTAATGACGTCCTCAGGCAAATGCCTTTTTGACCTCAGAGACAAATTGTGAGGACTCCAATTCCGAAGGGGACTATGGAATCAGACTTCTTTCTTGCATTTGCCATTTTAAAACTTGGGTGGGCTGCCAGAGGAAGCCCCAAGCAGTCAATGCTTGGCTAGCAGTTTCTTTCAATACAACTTGATTCTCTGGGAGTGATCTCAACTGTTGCTCTTGTCCTCAGCCTCATCTGTTTTCTCTGTTTGACTGTTTGTTCCTATGTTCTACTGACCACACATCTGTCTACTCTATCATGACCCCTACCTAATAACCTTTCTTGCTAAGCCTGACTACTCTGGTAAGGAATTTCTGGCTATTATATTGCTCTACCTCACCTGACCTACCACCCTTAGCTCAGAGAGCTCAGACTGGATCATGAACCTTCCTGACCCAGCACATGCCCAATCCTCTGCTCTAATTAGCCAGACTTGGCAGCTGCTCCCCAGTCCAGCCCTCCAGCCTTGCTCCTGAATATTCATTCACAACACCTGTCTGCCTGACCTAGTCCACCCTGGCCTAGCAGGGGGAATTCCCATCTTGATTCTGAGATGGTCTCCAAGCTAACTCTTCTTATGCCACAGCCCACCCAGGCAAGAATCAGCTTTTTAAATTGAAGGTGTGGGTTTTCAAAATGAGAGTCTTCAATTTCTTTTGTTTTAAAGATATTTTTAGGAAGAGAGAATAAAAGATTGGGGAGGACAGGAAGGAAGGAAGGAAGAAATGAGGAGAGAGGGCAAAAGGAAGGAGTGGAAGGGAAGAAGGGAAAATGAGAGGAGGGGAGGGGAGGAGGAAACAGGAGGAGGGAGGTGAATTAGAAGAAGCCCATTATCAGGGCCAAAACAAATTCTAAATGGACTTGAACAAGAGGCTAATTTGGATGACTTGTCTGTAGGAATATTAGTTCACCTTCCTGTGGTCATTTATGATTTATGGAGTTTCTCTGACATAGAGATAAATCTTCTGAGAGGGGAAATATCTTTTTTAAAAAGTTGGGCTATGTAGTGGAGAGGATTAATGGTGGTATTGACTAAAGAAGCTGGAGCATGATGTTTGTAATCAGAAGAAGGGGTTCAAAACCCAGTTCTACTACCTCCCTTAGGGAATCATTGGTTTCATTTTCCACACCTGTACAAGGAACAGATTTAGAAAGTCCTTTCTTACACTAAATTCTATGGTTTTGAGATTCTCCCATGGACTGGCCAGGTACTTGTAGTACAAATATACAGCTATCCAATAATTCTAGGACAGGAATAGTCAAGGTACCATTTGCAGGTGTTAAGTAGCTGCCTACGCTGTGGCTATGTTCAGGTTCTGGGGAAAAAGGGTGTGGGCAGCCCAGGAAACTATAGCCAGTTAGGAAGGGAAAGGTAGATGGCCTTCTGAGGTATTACAGAGAGGGAATGTGAGAGGATATAGCCTGTGTGTTCTTTGCTTTTTCTATCTCCAATTATGTCATTACTGCCTAAAAAAAATATCATGAAACATTTTCCTTAATATATCTTTGGTTTCCTAGTTCTTAGGACATGCTTTGAATGTAGTAGGCATTTAATAAATATTTGAAGCAGCCAGGTGGCATTGAAGCCAATAGAATGATGGAAGGAAGACCTGAATTCAAAGTTTGCTTCAGACACTTACTCATTGAGTGACCCTAGGCAAGTCATTTAACTTTCCTTGGTATCAGTTTCCTCATCTGTAAAATGGAGATAATATCACCTCCCTTACAGGGTTGTGGTGAGAGATAAATATAAAACACTTTACAAATCTTCAAGTGCCATATAAATACTACATATAAATATATAAGTATTATATAATTCATGCATATAAATTATACAAAAGAAATATAATATATTATATATAAAACATATTTTATATATAATATGTTATATGTAATATAGGATACAGTAT
>JAQQSW010004920.1:0-14325 GCA_028646575.1 Pseudocheirus occidentalis | reverse complement strand
TGGATGCCTGGCTGGAGCTTTTTCTCTCAGTCCGCTCTTCTCTGCTCTCTACTCCACGCTGGTGTGGCTTCCTTGAGTTCAGCGTTCTTCTTACCCCAACCTAAGTAGGCACTTTCCTGGGCTGGGAATCCGCCTCTTGAATTCGTGCAGATTCACTTTTTAGCCTTTAGCGTTTAGCGCTAGAATGGCTCTGGCTGCGGCAGCGGCTTCTCCCCACTGCCCTGGGCTCAGGCTGCGTTTGCTGGCCTTGGCTCCAGATGTGCTGCGATGGGTTCCTCCTGCCGAACTGCCTTCAGTGGGGACGTGTTTTCTGCAGTTCCGTGGATTTTGGAGCTGTAAAATTTATTGATTTTATGTGTATTTAAGGTGGCCATGCAGGAGCTGCTGATCCTTGCTGCTTCTACGCCGCCATCTTGGCTCCACCTCCTAATATAATTTTTAAAAGAGAAGAAAACCAAATCATAAGTATTAAAAATGAAAATGGTGAATATAGCACATATATCCACATCCAGAGAAAGAACTGATAAACAGAAGTATGTACAGTATGGTTTTATATATACACGCATGTATGTGTCTAATGGTAACCTTCTCTAGGGAGAGGTAGGAAGGGAAGGAGAAAAAAATAAAAGGACAGTGGAGAAGGAAAGAAAACTCAGAAGGAAGCACAGAAAAGCAGTGTAGCTTTTCAAACAATGGGTTGTATTTATTACATAGTGGGTTTTTTTAAGTAAATGGTGGGAAATGGATATTTATGGTTTTATATTGAATCCTCATTTTATGTTGTGTGGTATACATGGAAATGTTCTTTGGGGGGGATTTAAGTTCAAAATGAATTAAAAATTTTTAAAAAAAGAAAGTGAATAGTTTATTCAAGAGACAGTCATTTGGCTGGATAAAAGGAGACATATGTGATAAAGCTGGAAACCTAGGAAGAATCAGATTATAGAGGGTCTTGAATGCCAAGGAAAGGAGTTTGAGCTTTAATTAAAGGCAATAGAGAGCTACTGAAGATTTTTTTTTTAATCAAAAGAGTACTAATGTGACTAAATCTGAGTATGAGGGGGAGAATTCTGTACACAAGGTGAAGAATGGAGCAAAATGAACAGAAAATGAAATTGGGAAGATCAGTTAGAGAATTACTGCAATAGTTTGTGTGGGAGATCATAACACTAGCAGAGTGGGAGTAGGAAGAATGATAAAATAGAAGGGTTATTACAAAAATAGAATTTTAAAAATCTGTTACCTGCCTGAGTTTGACAGGTAAAGGAGAGGTAAGAAAAACCCTATGCTTTGGACATAGGAGACTGGCTAGATGATGATGCCAAAGGCCAAAACGGTGAATTGTGAAAGAGGAGCAGGCACCTTCATTTTTTAGCAGCTAGTTGGTACCACAAATAGAGAGCTGAACTTATAATCAGAAAGACCTGAGTTCAAATTCTACTTCAGATACCTCCTGGGTGAAGGTGGGCAAGTCACTTAACCTCTCTGTGCCTCTGTTTCCTCATTTGTAAAAATGGGGATAAGAGTACCTGAGGCCAGCTAGGTGGTACAGTGGATAAAGTGCTGAACCTGAAATCAGAAAGACTCATCTTGCTGACCTCGGACACTTGCTAGCTATGTGACCCTGGGTAAGTCACTTAAACCTGTTTGCCTCAGTTTCCTCATCTGTAAAAATGAGTTGGAGAAAGAAATGGCAAATCACTCCAGTATCTCTGCCAAGAAAACCCCAAATGGGTCGTGAAAAGTCAGACATGACTGAAAAATGGTTGAACTGAATAAGAACACTTACTTCACAGGGCTATTGTAAGGATTAAATGAGTTAACATATGTTAAAGAAAAAAAAGCACTTTGCAAACTTTAAAGCATTACATAAATACTAGCTCTTATTCTTATTCCACCCCACCCTCACATTGTAAATCTATCTCCTAAATGTTCAGCATCTAGAATGAATTCCCCTTGTGTTGGACTACAAAGTTCCAACTGCTTAGTGAGATCCTGGCTGCTTCCTCTTCTTCTGGTTGAAAATAGTCGACTCCTTTTAAGGATATATTACATATAGTCTGGGATGTGTTAATGCTTGAGGTATCAGTGGAACCACCTAGTGAAAATGCTACTTATGTAGCTTGAGGTATAGATCTATAAATCAGAAGAAAGATCAGTGAATAGATAAGGGATTTATTTGTGTAAAGATGCAAGTTGAAACCATGAAAGCAAACAAGTTTGCCAAGGTAGATAGTGGAAAGAGGGGGGGAAAAAGAGGATTTTTTGAAACTTAGCACAGGAGACTAAAGCTTCAGGATATTGCTGTTGTTTCTGGAAATAGCTGGCATTGCAGTGGATGGAACAGCAGGCCTAGAGACGGGAAGAGTTTAATTCAAATTCAGTTCTATGGGCAAGTCACTTTACCTTTGCCAAGGTGATATATATAATTATATAACTGTGTATAGACGAATGGATGGATGGATGGATGGATGGAAAAATGGATGGATGAACGGATGGACAGATAGATAGATACGGATATATAATTATATATAATATATAATAATTACACCTGCCTCAAATGGTTATGGTGAGGATCAATTATGTGGTGAGATGTTATTTGCAAAAAGCACTTAGCACTCTGCCTGGGATCTAGTATGCACCATAAAAATATTTATTCTGCCTTCCTACTTTTTAGTCACCTGAGTACAAAGCAGCCACCAGGAGTTCCTGGTGTTACCTGGTGCTTAATGGACCACAATATGCAACTCAAGCATGAGAACTTTACTCAGTTGAATCAACTCAGGGTGTCATTGACGTATATCCTTATGGAATATCCTCCTCCACCTGCAACTAAGTAAGTCTACTTTTGTTTACTGTTAAATGACCTACTGATGAGTCTCATTTTTCTCTCAATATTGAACCTAAACTGCCTGGGGACTGTTCTGAGGCAGACCCAATCCAGAACAATCAGTACAATCAGCAAGAAAATTTCAATATTTTTAAGGAAAAACCAGCCTAACTTGCTTGGGAAAGGAGTTAGGATATTGCTTCTATGATGCATGGTATCCCTGAAAACTAGGGAGAAGAGAGTATCCAGTAGTATGGAGTGATCAATGATGCCAAAAAAATGCAGATAGGTCAAAAAACACAAGTAATTTTTAAAATGAATTTAGAAGTAATCTCTGGGCACAGTAATATTTAAAAGAATAGGTTCAATACAGGGGTGAAGGCAAAAGCCAGGCTTAAAGGAAAGGGAGAATGATAAGGAAGCAGTAACACTGCCAAGTTCAAGAAACCATGAGTGGGAGTTCTGCTGGAATAAAGTATTTTCATCATAATGACAGCTGTCATTTGTCTGTTCATTGATAGTTGAATAGTGCAAATGTATGAATTGATTTAGGGTTAAGATGGCAACATGAAAGACCTTAGGGGAAGTCCAACTTTCACAAAGAAACCTTAACAAATGTCTGAAAAGAATACAAAAAGAATATAATAAAGTAATCCAAAAAAGATCTTCCCTACCAAGTCCAGAATTGCACAAAAAGATGGCCAGAGAGGGCAGGTGCAGATAGAGGGATTTCTCCAAGGAAATTTACAAAATCTGGTAAAGTGGTTTCAAGCCAACCAGGGCAGAAAAGACAATTAGTCAGCACAAACACCCACAAATGAACTTTTAGTCAACCACTATTCTGAATGGTAGCATTACAATCCACCACCAGCCCCAATAATCATATACCTAAAGCCATACCCCAACTCTGGACTGTCAGAAGAGTAGCAGAGGATAGAATCAACCCTGATCGTCACTGCACAGGGAATAGGATCTGGCCAGCCATTCCTTGGGGTACTAGGACCCACAGAAAGACACAAGCCAACACAGTGTCAGCACCTTGATACTCTGAAGGAGGACAGAGATTAGTACTCTAACCATTTTTGGGCCTTAATAGGAAATGGAACCAACTCCTTATTTAGAATCATGCAACCAGAAAGAAAAAGAGACCTGGCAAGTCTTAACTGCACAGTGGACCACCAGGAGATTGACAGAAGCCAAGACTTGAGAAAAGGAGAATGGCATTGTCAAGACTAAGGAGAGGATGGGATGAAAGAAGGACAACTTAATTCATCTAAGAGTGTCATACAGCACTGAGCACAAAATCCTAATCCATGCACTGAATTTGTAAATATACTAAATGGAAAAAGACACCAAGCGAAATGAACAAATACTACGGGGTAAGAGGAGTCTAAGGAATAAACCCAGAAAAAGACAGTAACAACTAAAAACAAAGAATTGGGAATTTAGGATGAAATTGACCAAGAGGACTACTAGATTGCCTGGAAGAAATGATGTAAGAGAAAAGTACGCAATTAGAAATGAAATGAGATTTTGGAGAAAAAAATTAGGAGAGCAAATTACTTATTACAGAATATAGAAAAACTTATTAAGTAGTAGGTTCCCCCCAAAAAAATAATGGAATACAATGATTCCAGGAGACAAAAGAAATATGAGGACAAGGTCAAAGAATTGAGAACTAGAAGAAAATGTAAAACATCTACTTGCATAAAAGCTGCCCTATAAAACAGGTAGAGGAGAATAAATGTAATGATAGTAATTTAATAATCAGACTCAAGATAGCCGATCAGAGGCAGCAATCCAGCTGAACTCTCTCAACATTCCCCTCCAAACAACTTTAAAATAATGCTTCAAATTAAATTTTGGAGCAGCACAGTCAACAAAAGGTCAGGGTTAGACATTTTTTCCGGGCTCAGAAAATTTAGGAGGTCTGTCGGAAAAGTTTATAACACTAGGATGGATATCTGTCAGAGCAGGAATATACTGAGAACTTGGACCTCCTCCTGTAGTGATGGTTTCTAAATTCCTCCCAAAACCTCTATTGGAAAGAGTAACAGGTCATACTAACTTCAAACCCAAGACATATTCTGTGCCTCTTTTCAGCAACTCTGTGTGTGTGTGTGTGTGTGTGTGTGTGTGTGTGTGTGTGTGGTCCTCCTCCATTATAATTAAAGTTCTTTGAGGGCAGAGACTTTTGGCTTGTTTTTGTATTCCCAGAAACTAATACTCTGTACAGCAGGAATAAGTGGTAGTTCTGGAGTCTGAGAATCTGAATTCAAATCTTTCCTCTAATGTTTACTACCCCTCTGATCTGAACCTCCCTCAGCTCAGTTTCTTCACCTGTAAATGACAGGACTGGCCAAGATGGCCCCAAGATCCCTTTTAACTTTAAATCTACTATCTTGTGAGGAGATATAGAGCAAGATAAGCAGCATGTTGTGTACAACATACACAATGGTCATACAGAACTGCTGCAACAATGTAAAGGACAAGAAGCAAGAACTGAGTAATTGACAAACCAAAATCTATAAGAACTAGAGCAGACTGTTTCCCTACATTGTCAACTACAGTCATTATCTTGGGGTTTTTTTGTTTGTTTTTGCCTATTTCCGTTTTTATTACAAGAGAGTTCCATTCTAGGTAGAGGGAGAGGGAATTGACACCCAGTGTTTGGGGGGGAAAAAAATCCTCTTTCATGCTCTATTAATGAGCACCTTTTTTATTTTAGAAGATATTCATCTATTTCATTTAAATTGCAATTTTTGCTGACACATTAAATAAAGTAGTTTCTAGTAATTTCCCTTATTTACATATTTGAATCTTTATTTAATATGAGTTCTTTTATTCTGGCAATTTAGTTTTTTCTGTTTCTATCAGATTAATCATATCTATTTTGTTATTTTTTTCTTTAAAAAATAGATACCCCTTTTAAAATTCATTCAATGTGTTTTTCTGTTTGTTTTCAATTTTGCTTGCCTCTTCTTGATTTTCAGAATATATATTTTACTCTTTAGGATTTTTCTTTATTTGTTGCTTTCATAGGTGGTTTTTGGTATCTGTGGGTGGTTTTTGGTTTGTTTGTTTGTTTTTTTAATTGCATGGCCAATTCACTTATCTGCTGTCTTTAATCTAAGTCTTTGGTATACATTTTCCCTTAAGGATTACTTTGACTGCATCCCAGAATTGTCTTGTTTTTTATTTGCTCTCTTTTTGACTCATTCAAGTGACCAATTTGAACCTCATAAAGGGATCTCCTGAGATGACCGTATTTTACAGAGTTCAGCACCTTGTCTTCTGAGTTCTTTACTGTGCTCAGGCCAGAAAGGACCCACTCCCTCACATTTGCTACTCCAAGTTAAATTGGTTTGCTACCCCCCAGGAAATCAACACAGTACAGCTGAGCATATTTGTCCATAGTTCCAAGTTCTGGACAACTTACGAGTGACTACATCAGGAAAGGGAAAGAGTGTTATTTCTAGCTTTAAAAAGAGATAGCTCAGAACATTCATTCTAGTGGAAAGAAAACTGGACATGTAGTTAAGAGAAACTGACATGTATGAATCCTGACTAGAAAATTTAGCAGATATGTGACCCTGACACAGTCACCTAATCTGAGATTCAATATTTCCATCTGTAAAATGGAAATATTAATACTTACCTCATAGGATTGTGAGGGATATGTTTGATAAACCTGAATTACATAAATATGAATTATTATCATTATAACTTTATAAGGAAGTCAAATTTTAATTTCTCTCAATTCTTCATCTGCTTTTCTTTTCTCCAAGGAGCACTCCCTTATGAAGAAAATATAAGACACAGGAAAAATTCTAACTCTTCTTTTTTCTGAGCATGTCAGTACTGCATTCGCATGATGGAATGTTTATTTCTGAAGACAATGTGAGTTCAAACCCACATCCTGAATAACAATTGCTGCTGTTTTCAATTTAATTTAGTTTGAGGTTTGCTCAAGTGTCAACATTTTAAAATCAAAGCAATTATTTTATCATCTGGTTTTATAGTGTGACCAGTTCTCTTAAATACTGTAACAAAAGCTATGATTCTGGTGACCACAAAGCTAATAAAAATTGCCTGTTGAGCTTCAGTAAGTGGTCATTCCACATTTTTTTTTGCTTTAGTGGTATAGAAGAATGATATAGTATTTCATATACTTTAAAGATTTATTCTCTACTTGATAAACAGTATAGTACAACAGGTAATGGGGAGGTCCTGAAGTCAGACAGTCCTAGACAGATCTCCTCCAACATATTTTTGCTGGTCAATCTATCAACAAGCACTTATGAATAGCTACTATGACATTCAGTTTGAGAAGCCTTAAAGGCAGTTGGAGATCCCAAATTGGAGGTCAGTAGAAAGATGGGGGCAGGAAAGGCAGATCTGAGAGTCGCCAGCATAGAAATGGTAATTAAATCCATGGGAAGTGATGAGATCACCAAGCGAAGCTGGGGGAAGAGTGACCCAGGTCAGAACTTTATGAGATACAGTTAGAGGGTATAATCTGGATGTCCCAAAAACCTAGAAAGAAGAGAGTACCAAAAAAGAGAGAGTGATCAATAGTGTTAATGACTACAGAGAGGCTGATGAAAATGAAGATAAGATGGATTTGATAATTAAGAAAGAGATCATTGGTAACTTTGGAGAAAGCAGTTTTGTTAGAATGATAACACTGGACGCCAAATTGTAAGGATAGGGTTTGGAGTTATTTGAATCAGCAGGGAGAAGCAACCTCAGGTTTAACCATTAGTTTCATTATTTGAAGTCTTATAGCCAATAAGACATGTATGGGAAGAGGGAGGACGTTTGGTGGGAAGGAGAAGCAGAAGAAAGGGAAATTCTAAGGAGGCAGAAGGGAAGGAAAAAGAAGTACCTGTGGTCCCATGGTCACCTGGAAAGAGAAGTTCCTAAATGGTTGTTCAAATGTTAGTTAAATTTACCTAAATTGGAGACTCCCTGAATACTGTGTTACATGTGTGTATGTGTGTATATATGTATATGTCCATGTTTTATGTGATCAAGCTTATCTTAACATAGGTAGGTGGTACCGTGGATAGAGAACTGGGCCTTGAGTCAAGAAGACTTCTCTTCATGAGTTCAAATCTGGCCTCAGATACTTACTGGCTGTGTGACCCTGGGCAAGACACTTAATTAACCATTTGCCTCAGTTTCTGCATGTGTAAAATAAGCTGGAGAAGAAAATGGCAAACCATTCTAGTATCTTTGCCAAAAAAAAAAAAAACAACCAAATGGGGTCACAAAGAGTCAGACATGACTGAAAAATGACTCAACAACAATAACAAGTTAGAGAAAGTAAAGATCCACTAGGGCGTGAAATCAGTTCATCACTCTGTCAGTTCTTATGTGAACAAATTGTTTTGACCAAAGAGGGACAAGGAGAACTGATATTTGTTATAGTGGAAATCATTAGTGGAGAAGGTTTTTTTTTTAATTCCTCTTTTGGACACTAAGACAATCAAAGTATTCTAGATTTACAGCTGGCAGGGACTTTAGCGGCCACTTGATCCTACCCCATCATGAGGCAGCTGAGACATAGGGAGACTTGTCCAAAGTCACGCAGGTCATCAATGCCAAAGACAAGATTTGAACCTGGGTCTTCAAACTCCAGAGCCATGTTGCTTCATGCCATCTCCTCTCAACCTGGGAAGGTTCTGTAAAAAGTTCAAAGAGGGTACTTGGGAGCCACCCTGATCTGCTTTAGCTAGAGCACATCCTATGGGCCAGGGATGGAGCTGAGATGAGCTCCCTTGCCTAGCACTGAAGAACTTTGGACTAAATGATCTCTTTAATCTCTAGGATGGCAACAGGAGGAGTTCACAGAAAAAAGCCTCCCACTGGGACAGGAAAAGCCACCCACTCAGCAGACTTTAAAGGGAGACACAAGTTCTACTCTTCCCCTCCTCTTCCTCTCATCTAAATGTGTGGCTGAAAACACAGAGCTTTCTCCCTTGGACTTTCTGCAAGAGGGTAGGTTTTTGTACATGCCAGTGAACACATATGCCAGCCTAGATGAACCTGAGATAAGATCTCAAAGCCACATGTGCTTTGTGTTTCTTTTCTTGAGCATAGATAACCAAACAGCAATTACCAGGGATGGACTCTTCCAGCCTGGTGGCTACCTCACGAGTTTAGGAGTGCCTGGGTAGTCAGAACTGATTAGGGGGAGTTTTATTCAGCTTCTACAATGCACTTTAAAGTGGGAGGTGACCACTAATAGAGGGATGAGCCCAAGCAATGCATGGACTTGCGCGGTGCGCGGAAGGTATGGACCTTGAGGGAACTGTTTGAACAGTAACAAGCCAAGGTGAAAATGAAATCTTTACTCATATTTTAAGTATTTGCATCATGTTTTAAAGTAGTTACCAGTGCTTATGAGTCTTTTGTATCTTAAATATTTCTTTTTTTAATGGAGGAAATAAGTAGCTGTCCTATACTTGATCTCTTTTTGCCACCATGACTTTTTCATCTGTCCTTCAGTTGAACCCTCCTATAAGTGTTGTCTCCTCTAATTAGAATGGAAGAGCTACTTGAGAGTAGGTAGGGATTATCTTGTTTCTCTATTTCTATCCCCAGTACTTAGTATATAATAAGAGCTTAATAAAGATTTTCCATTCCATAAACTGAGTAGGTTTCTAGAAAGAATCCAGATAATCCCTTTTGGGGGTACTCCAAACAAAAATCATCCCTCAGACTTAAAAGATTTTTCCCTGGGGCTCCAGGGTTGAAATCAAGGAATCAGGGAAATGAGGGAAAAGAAGCAATGGGATCTCTCTTTCTAAAGGCTAGGATCTCTCAGAACTAAACCTGATCCATGTGAGCGAGACCACTTAGGACCCATTAGTGAGCCAGAGGGTCTTATACATAAGAGTTCGATCCTATGGTTAAATTTTTACTTTGTCACAATCACCAGGCCATTCAGGATCATTTTTGGCCTCTACACAAAACTAATTATAGGAGCCCCAGCAAATTCCCTTTATCCTAAACCTGTAAAATAACATCGTGCCCCTACAGTGATGTGTAGTAGTTAGACATAATTCTATTGCAATACACTTTTTGTAGATAGGACAGTGGGGGAGTGAGCATCCAACCAAGCCCTTCTGTTCACTGCTCCCTTGAAGACTTGGAATAGAGCATTCTAGATCTTGCCTATCTAAATATATTTCTGCAATACCTGCTGCCCTAGGTCCCTGTGGCTCCTCTAATTATCAATCAATCAACGGGCATTTATTGAGTGGTTACTATGGGTCAGAAACTGGAGATACAGATAGAAAAGTGAGAGAGTTCCTGCTGTCATGGACTTTACATTCTACTGGGGGAATATAACATGTTCACAAGTAAATAGAGGATATATACAAAAATACATATAGATTGATTTGGGGTAGGGTCCTGACCACTGGAGCCATCACAACCTTCTCTTGAGTTGGTCTTTGAAGAGGGCTAAGGATTCCAAGAGGCAGAGGTGAGGAGACAGGCAGCAATAAGGAATAGTCTGCAGAGACATAAAGATGGTAGGAATATCACCTATGAGAAAGGGAAAATTGTCAAATTTGGCTAGAGCATACCGTGCATATGGCAGAATGCTCTGTTACCAATCTGAAAAGGTAGGCTGAAACCAGATTGCAAAAGGTTTCGAATGCCAAACAAAAGAACTTATATTTTTATACTAAAGGCAATGGAGAGCTTGTACAATTTCAACTTGTACAGAAGCTATTTAGGTATCTCACAGCCATGTATCCTTGGCCCATGTCCAGCCAAATGGAGATGAGATATAGTCAGCATAATTTAGATACTGATGAATTGGCTGGGCCTCAGAACCTTATTCTTGATTATTCTGTCTTGCTATTTGACATGAAAAGAGAAGTACAGATGTCACTAGTACCCTTATTACTCAGGACACTGAATGATGTTTATGGAAGACCCCAATGTCATAACCACACAAAAAACTTAAGTATGACTAGCCTCTTGGCATTCCTTCAGTTTGGTCAAGAGCTGGTTGTTGCATGCCTCCTACTCTCTGTCAGCTAGCTTTTACAAGGACTTACTGGGCATCTTTGGCCAATTCCCTATTTCTTTACCATTACATTATTTGTTAATGTGCTACCACATCAAGATAGGAAAGAAGAGCGGAAAAAAAGGAAGGAAGGAAGAAAGGAAGGAAGGAAGGAAGGAAGGAAGGAAGGAAAAAAGAAAGAAAGAAGGAAGGAAAGAAGGAAGGAAGGGAGGAAGGGAGGGAGGCAACAAGGATTTATTAAAAACTCACAATGTCAGGAACTATGATAAATGCTGGGAATACAAATTTTAAAAATCCTCCTCATGAAAGAACTTACATTCTAATAAGGGAAACACCACATAAAAGGTAGCTGAAAAGTGGGAGGGAGTAGAGGGGAGAGAAGAAGATACCAATCATGGAGACATGATTATGAAGTTAAGAAGCTAGGAGCAGAGTCAAAAGGAGAATGAAGGCCAGCCTGGGCTATTCCACATAATGGGGACCCCCAAAGGAACTCACAGATGAGAAAAAGGGCAAGTCTTATAGGAGGATATCTCAGGTTAGGAAGTATGGTCAGATGTTCCAAGGTGAGGAGGCCCATGGTGTTGCAGGAAGGGACCTTAGAAGTCATTTAGTCTAACCTTTTTATTTTATAGATGAGAATACTAAGGCACAGAGAAATAAACTTGACCAATAATAATTACTATCAATAATAATTATTATCACTAAAATATATATTGCTATATATACTATAATTATAGGATATATTGCTATACAAATTATTATCATTACTAAAGCTCTGGTTTATGAGAGCTTATTATCTCCTGTGAGCCTCACAACGACCCCATGAGATAGGTTCTACAGGTATTCTTATCCCTATTACATGTCAGGAAACTGCAACAGAGGATCAGATCCTCTTGTTTTCAGACCCCAAATCCTGTCCTAATAGTTTAGTGATAGATTTTCAACCTGAATGTCCATATCAGGCTTTTGAGGAAAGATTTTTTTTTATAGTACAAGTGTCCCACAATCTGAGTCTCCTTCAAATTTGTCACCCCACAGTTGTGCTAATTCAGCAAAATGGTCCATGCTCTCTTATATACCTGCTTATGTGTGTACTTACAGAAGATAACCATCAACACATAATTGTCTACAGATGACCATTCTCAAGGACTTTGGGTGGGTTTTTTTTTAAGCTGTTGAGCCAGAAGAGTGTCCCAAGAGACCAAGAACATGTTCTAACACCTGCTCCAAGTTTCTTGTTGCATCCCTACAAATGACAGCAATAAAAGAAATGAAATGGTGCCAATTTCTCACACAGTGCTTTTTACTTCTATGATAAGAGATAACTCGGCAGAGGGGACCAAGTTATCAAGTCCATGTTATTTAAAAAAAAAAACTTTCGTTCTTAATTATCTTCTTCAGATATCCAAACTTAGTAATTATGCCAATCTAGGTCAACCCTGTCATAAAATTAATGTGGGTGTCTGATCTTGTT
The DNA here is from genome assembly GCA_028646575.1 of Pseudocheirus occidentalis. Classification (NCBI taxonomy): domain Eukaryota; kingdom Metazoa; phylum Chordata; class Mammalia; order Diprotodontia; family Pseudocheiridae; genus Pseudocheirus; species Pseudocheirus occidentalis. The sequence continues at coordinate 1,971 of JAQQSW010004920.1, read as the reverse complement.
CTCTGTATATCTCTTGAGTCTGCAGTGCTATGAAGGTGGTATACCCTATCCACTAAGCTATAAGAGCTGGAAGTGTTCTTAGATGTCATCTAATCCAACCATCTCACTTTACAGAGGAGGAAACTGAGGCTACTTGCCCAGGGTCACACAGCTAGCAAGTGTCGGAGGCCAGATTTGAATTTAGGAAGCGAAGTCTTTGTGACTCCTGGCCCAGGCACTCTACGCAGTACGGCGCCCCCTAGCTGCCTGTAATTTAGTGCTTAGGGCTACATAGAAGACAGAATCATGAAGCGATGCCCACCTACTATTCACATTAGTGTCTGAGTGTAGATCTATTCTGCAAGTTCAGCTGTGGTGCTGGAAAGATCCTTCTAGTTATGGTATAGATCTTTCATCTAATACAAAAAAAAAAGTGGAACCTAATGGGTACAACCAACCTTAGGTGAGACACCAAGAAAGGTAATTATCCTTTCCTTCCACCCCACCCAACTCCTTGCCAATAAGCATTAAAAATTCAAATCCCAGCTATGCCACTTGTTGCCTGTAGGACTCTTGAGTTGTCACTGAACAGCTTTGAAACTCAATGTCCTAATCTGTGAAATGAAGAGCAGGAGAGGAGTGAACAGCAGCAGCAATAGCAGTACTAGTAGCAGCAGCACCACCACCAGTAATAGTGGCAGTGAGCAGTAGCATTAGTAGTCGTAACAGTAGCAGCAGCAATTGTAATAGTAGCAGTTAGCAGCAGTAGCAGTAGTGAATCAGGCCTCTTTGGAAGGTTATCGTATAAATGTCTAGTAGATTTTATATGATCAATCAATTAGCATTTACTGAGAATTTCCTGAGTCTTGGACATTAGGCTAAGCACTGGAAATGCCAAGAAAGGCAAATAACTATAATGATACCTACAGGGCAGAGAGACAGGAACTTTCAAAAAGAAGGCACTAGCAGCTAGAAGGAGTACCACAAGGCGTAATTTGAGTTGAATCTTGAAGGAAGCAAGGGATAGAGGCAGAGGGGAGGAAGGAGGAGTATTTCAGGCATGGGTAACAGCCCATGCAAAGGCATGTTGATAGAGATGGAAAGATGTGCAAGCAACGGCAAGTAGGGTAATATGGTAATATATATAGATCACTGAGTATGTGCAGAAGAATGAAGAGTAAGAAAACTGGAACGGTAAGAAAAGGCCAGGCTATAAAGAGCCAAACAAAGGACTTTATATTTGATACTAGGGTCAGAACTACACTTTACAGAAATCACGAGCATCTGTGGAAGAGGAACTGGAGAGATTAGAAGGTTATTGTAATAGTCCAAACAAAAGGGGAAAAGGCCCTGGACTAGAATGGGGTGGTTTTGTGAATGGGAAGATGGGGACATATATAAAAGATGGTATGAAGGTTAAAAAAGGAACAGTTTGGCAATTGATTGGACATGTGGAGATGAATGAGAATGAGGAGTTGAATATGGCACTGAAGATCTGGGTGACTTGGAGGATGGTGGTAACCTCAATGATAAGAGAGATATTTGAAAGAGAGGTGAGTTTGGTAGAAAAGGTGAGTTCTGTCATGGGCATGCTGAGTTTGAGATACCTACAGTTTGAAATGTTCACTAGACAGTTAGAGATATGGGACTAGAGGCCAGGAGAAAGAATAGGCCTGAACATACATAGATATGGGAATCATCTGTGAAGGAATAATCTGATTTGTCAAAAATCAGTTGTCTATATAGCTAGCTATGTAATCAGTTGTAATGCCAAGCAAAGGCAACTTCCAAGGTTCGGATTACCAGCACAGCAAACCCCATTTATTCAGCCAACATTCAGAGAACAGGGAAAATCAAAATAGAATATAACTCATTCATTTCACAAGTAAGTTCTTAATTCAGTCCTGGTACTACTCCACCACTAGACAGTACATGCTTTTAGTCAAAGTCTCTTCTCAAAAGGGGAGAGAGTTCTTCTCAAATGGAGATCAG
>JAQQSW010004919.1:0-14326 GCA_028646575.1 Pseudocheirus occidentalis | reverse complement strand
TATCCATAAATATGACAGATAAAATATTCCATGCTTTCTAAATTTGCTAATGGTTATTACCCTTTATGTGTAAATCATGTATCCATTTTGACCTTATCTTGATGTATGGTGTGAGATGCTGGTCTATATGTAATTTCTACCATACTGTTTTCCAGTTTTCCCAGCAGTTTTTGTCAAATAAAAAGGTTTTGTTCTGAAAAAAAAAAAAAAAAAAAAAAGGATCAACACTCTATCCACTGCATCATATGGCTTCCCTAGAGACTTCACAGGCTGTGCAATTATTATTGGTTGTATTGTAAACCTTCTACAAAAATGTCCTTAAAAGCTCATATAACCAGATACCTAAAGAGGACAAACTTTGAATTTGGAATTCCTATTTCATGGAGATATCTCAAATCTAGCATGTCTTAAACTTAAGCTCCATAGATCGTTTGTGGGGGCTGTAAATCATTTAAATATATTAAGGAATGAATGCATCCAAAAGAATTTAGCAAAAAAATGGGATGTGATGTTGAAGAAATTATTGGAATATGAAACAAGCTAAGTTATACCTAAATTTTAAGGTAGAGCTAGGGATAGCTGTCAGGAAGCAACATTTAGCAATCAGTAAAAAGTATAGTTTGCTAAGACAATACGTTTTGTAAAGTATGGGGATCATTCATTCAATATTTATTGCATGTTTACTCCACATGAAGCACTAAAGTTGTCCTGAAGATGAATATCTGATGAATAAAGATGGATTCTAATTATTCAATATTTTATAATTTTCAAAGAGCTTTTATTCCTATTATTTAATTGGGATCTCAAAACAATCTTATAAATTAGATCTAGGAGCACAAAGTGCAGTTGGGAGAGGGGAAAATCACATGTACTTGTAGGAAAATCATGGCAGACTTTCTGATGGATGTGACATTTGTTGGATTTTGATAACAAGTAGAGATGAATATTGAAGGAGAAGAATGAACAATTTCAGAAAGAGGGAAAATCATTAGAACAGGAGCTATTGTTCAGTCATTTCAGTTCTGATTCTTCATGATCCCATCTGGAGTTTTCTTGGCAAAGATACTGAAATGGTTTTCCATTTATTTTACAGATGAGGAAACTAAAACAGTTAAGTGACTTGCCCAGGGTCACACAGCTATTTAAGAGTCTAAGTCTGGATTTGAACTCAGGTCTTCATAACCCTATGAAAGTGTCTAAAGTTTAGGGCATATGTATAGGAGTAAGGTGAGACATGACTGAGACTAAAGCATGGAGTACCTAAAGGATCGGGCCAGCAAGTTAGGAATGCACTTGCAAGACACAGGGAGATACCATGATTAAAACTCTGCTTTAAGAAAATTAACACTGTCCAATATTTTATTCAGTTTTCCTATAGAACTGTAACAGCATATTTTGTTTTGGTTTGGTTTTTGAGGTGTGGGAGGGAGAATGGAAGCAGATTTTTTTTTCACTTTCTTATATCTTCAGGGTTTTTTTGGCTTGTATTATATGAATCTCAGGGCTAAGTTCAATGCCAACTGCTGTTATTTTTCCTGCCCTGGTAGGTGTCTAATATTTGGTTGAATGAATGAATCTTGGATTCAGGGTAAAATCTATTTTTCTTCTACTTTTATCCTGTGGTTCTTCTGCATTTATTTTTAAATGTCCACTTTTATAACATTTTTAATTGTATAAAAAAGCCTCATAACCTTGTTGGAAGTAGATAGCTAAATAATTCAAAATTCAGGGGGAAATGGAAGAGAGAAAAATCTTAATTCAAAAGTCAGCTCACATAATTTGACTTCATATAAACCTTTAGTTGATTCCCTTTTCCTATAGGAAGAAACAGAAAAAAGACAAATTCTGTCATTCAAAGTCTTCTGTAATATGAGGTTCCAATCCATCTTTCTATTCTTATTTCACTCTATTTGCATTCATACTTTCTGAGTACCATTTTAATTAGATTCTACTTGACTATAAGCTCTGTAAGGTCAAGGATAATGTTGTTTTTCATGATTTGTATCCCCTCAACGCAGCACAATGCTGTATATTCAATAAAAGATTACTAACTTCATGTTGGGTCTACTGAAGATTATTCCAGAACAATCATTTTCACAATACACCTTAATTTAAAGAATTATGAAATATATCTAACCCATCACCCTCTCCTTCTAGTTGGTCACTGATACCAGAAATAATGACCTTAGAGCTATGAAAATGATGGATTTCCTCTCTGACTCTTCAAAGAAATACTCAATTATGTCCATTCATTACTTAAAGATCCCTCCCTTATCCTCTCCTCCCTCCTGGTCCTCTTAGCCTTTTATCTTTTTCTGAATTTAAAAGATTTTTATAACCTTCTAAATATATATGTCTTGTTCCCTCTTGAACTCATTCTTGATTAAAATGATGTTCAGAAACTAGGAACCATCCTCCCCCATAAAATCCCTCTGTTTTGGTTCTTTCTCTCACATCTCATTTTAATAATATAATTACTCTTTTTTTACTTTTTCCTAGAAGGTTTACTTTTTAGTGTCATACCATATTAAGCTCTATTCCAATCTTTCTTTCAAAAACCCAATTATTAATAACAATCTTAGACATACAATTTACATTTCTTCATACAAAAAGTAAACAGTCTGTCCTTACTGAGTCCTTTGTAGTCTGAGATGTTTACCTTATATTTCTTTTGGATCTTCTATGCCAAATTTTCTGTTGATTCCAGGCCTTTTGTGACAAAAATCCTAAAAGTCTGGTGATTCATCGGCTCCCTCCCTTTTTTTTCATTCAGGATTGTGTTTAATTTTGGTATGTATGATATTTTTGGCTACAACCCTATTTCATTTGCTCTTTGATATAGGTAGCAGCTGCTAGGGCTTGTGTGATGACAAATATTAAACAATTATTTGCAGAAGTGTAATGATCTTCTCTGGGGGGGGGGGGAATCCAAAGGATAGATAAGATATAGTCTCTGTTTTAATGATTCTCTTTAATAATTTAGAGATTAATAATTAAATTAATAAATTTAGAGAGAATTTAATAATTCTCTCTAAAATAACTCCAATTTAATAAGTGCTGAAATTCTATACAAAGAACAGATAACATTAACCTAGAAAACCCAAGCCATAGCATTCTGTACTTAGTTACTTTATTAGCTGGTGTGTTTATGTATTCCAGGACTGCCTAAGGGGTGAGGTTAATTCTAACTTTCACTGAGATACAGTTTTATCTGAAGCAATAAGGATTTAATAAGTACCTAATATGTGCCATGCATTGTGTTATTTCCATAAAGAAAGAGTTGAATATGTAGTGGGGGGGCATCCAAATTTTCATTAAGCAAAGACATTTTTGTCATTTTCAAAAGTTCATTTTGATCTGAGTTAAAGACTCTTGTGGAGCCTATCTCATTAATGGCACAATAAATATTTGATATTCCTAAGATCTGCCATTAATGATTTATTACTCAATATCATGCTCATACAAACACAAAGTGGAATTATTTTATGAAAGCTGATAACACAGGTAGTAGTACAAGTGATTAAATCCTTTTCTATTCCTGATTTAGTATCACCCTGAAAACAGATTCGTTCTAAGAAATGAACATGTCAATGCTTCCAGATCAATGTCCTTCTATTTATTAATTTTTGTTATTATTATTAGTTTAAGGGATGTCTTTAAAGACATTCCTTACTTTAAATAAAGGTATGCTGCATTCTTAGTAGATAGCACTTATTTAGCGCAGCTTTACAGAGTCCTCTAATAATATTAATAATAATAATAATAATTAGTAGGGCTTTAAGGATGTAATAGTAATCATTTTATTAAATACTTAGGGCTAAGTAGATCAGATACTTAGGGCTAAGTAGCACCTAGTAACTTAGGGCCAAGTATCCTCCATTGGTTGAAAAGGTGTGAATTCCCCTGTTGACTTGGGAGAAGGTTATTGGCTGAGACACTCCCCTGTTGACTTGGGAGAAGGCTATTGGCCAAGACAGGAGGCCAGTGCTGTATATAGAGACAAGAAAGAATTTGGATTTGGCTCCTCAGTGAAGGAAGATTCATGGAGACTGAAGTCAGCTGAGAGGGAGAGAGAGTGTGTGTTTCTCTCCCAGTATCTGAGACATGAACAGGATAGGACTTCGTTTGTTTGTTGCCTGGTTGATCCTTGAGTTCCAGGCAAGAGAAGTCCTGAAGGGTTTGAGGTGTGCTGAATTCTGTGAACTTCAGTGTGTGCCAGAGATTGCTCTGAGGACTGGACAAGGACCTGGGCGCTGTTCATCTCTGAGGATTCAATGAGAGCCTGGCAGCTGTCAGCTCCTGAATCTAGGTGATTGTTTAGCAGATTCAGGAGGGAGCTGGGACCAGGGAAGAGGATCCAGGGAATCAGAGAGACCACCCAGAGTCAAAATGAAGAAAAGGTCTCCCTCCCCTTGGAAGAAACTGAGGTTTGTTGGAAATCAAGGGGTGAAAAGTTTGTGTAGTTTTCTAAGAACTTTATTTGGAGACTACAGTTAATTTAAACTAAAGTTTAAAGTTTAACTTAACTAAAGTTAAGTTTCCTTAGGGAAACTAGGTGATTCCTTTTGTTGATTGATTGAGTCTTTAACTTGATTGATTGAATCGTTAAGTGTTCTTCTTTTGTTCCTCCTTCTAAATATTGTGAATTTCTATAAATATTGTGCTAAATATTGTGATATAATATTGAACTGTGAATATTGTACTGAATCTTAATTTGTAATGGAATAAACAGAGTGTTTACTACTACTGTGTAAACCGAATCTTAAAAGCTGTTCACAGTAGCATTCTCTCAGGAATCTACTGTTGATTGGCTTTACAAAGGGTTGCAAAGAACTTAACAAATATTTACCTGATTCTTACACTGTGATTATCACTATTTCCATTAAAACAACAACAACAACAATGACAGGGAAAACCAAAAAAACCTTTAGTTCCAGAGAAGTTAAGTTACTTACCCAAGGTCATATACCTAGGACATATCTGAAATGGGATTTGAACTCAGGTATTGATGACCCCATATCCATTTACTCTGTCCATTATGCCTCAATACAGACCATTAAGCATACAAGAGGCAAGCTACCATTGGATGGAGGAATACAAGTGTTCTGACATGGACTTGAAATTTCAATTGGCTGACTGTCAGATAACTAATAAACTCTTGACTTGCTTTCATGGTTATTTCAACTGTCAAAAAATAGAAAGGGAGATAAAAAGAATCACAACTCTGATTTTAATTCTTACTAAAATATAAGAATTCTTTCATAATAAGAAAGTGTGAGGAGCCTTAAGAAAAAGTGGCCAAATCTACCTTTTAATCCATGATCCTCAGTTCCTATGATTCTATGAGGCAAAATGTTTTTGAGGCAAAAAAACACTCTCCACCACCCAAACAAACAAAACTAAAACAAACTAGATCACAACAACAACAACAACAAAACAAGGGATCAAAGGTAATCCCTTACTTCATATCATAGGAGCAGAACTCATAGGGGAATACATATAGAGCTAGACAGTTGCTCCAACCTCATCATTTTACAAATGAAGAGACTGATGTCTTGAAAGTTTAAACAATTTGTCCAAAGGCTTAACAATGTGTGGTAGGTAGGGTAGGACTGCAATGGAATACTGTTGTGCTATAAGAAATGACAGGAGGGATAACTTCAGAAAAAAGAAACCTGGAAATACTTACATGAACTGATACAGACTGGGCAGACCCAGAAGAACATTGTACACAGTAACAGCAATATTGTATGATGAAGAAGAATTGTGAATGAATTAACTATTCTCAGCAATACAATGATCCAAGAAAATTCCAAAGATTTTGGATGAAAGAATGTTATCTGACTCCAAAGAACTGAAGTTCTGAAATAGACCAAATCTCTTCATACTGCAATTAAGAGGTTAAACTCCCCTATTCAAGCTTTAAGCTTTCCATTGAAAGACTACTGGGAAAGAATAGATTGTGTCTCAGTTGCTTCACTGCAGAAAAGAAGCGACTTATGATAGAATCACTCAACTACAGAATCAGAAGTAACCAATTAAACAATATAATTCTACTTTTGCTAGAGAGCCAATGATGCATGTTTTAGATGGTATTCCAGCAAAAACTACTAGATTTGGATTCAGAAAGAAGCTCTGAGTTTTAAATATTGGGTGAGACATTTCTCTTCCCCTGTGTTTTCTCTTCTGTGAAATGAAACTTGATGTTTAATAGGATTTCTTTGGCTTTTAAAATGATGTGATTCTATTAATAAACAGAAATCCCTTCTTGGGGCGGCTAGGTGGCGCAGTGAATAGAGCACCGGCCCTGGAGTCAGGAGTACCTGAGTTCAAATCCGGCCTCAGTCACTTAACACACACAAAAAAAAACTAGCTGTGTGACCTCGGGCAAGTCACTTAACCCCAACTGCCCTCCAAAAAGCAAAAAAAAAAAAAAAAAAAAAAAGTAATCCCTTCTCTAAAATTTCTGATGGGCAGAAAGACAGGTTACCTTGATGATATGACATAATGGAGAAACTCACAAATTTATGAGGCAGTTCATCCATTTCTAGAACATTCTTGTATATTTTCAAGTTAAAACTAAACTCCAAACATGGTGTTACATTTTAATATAGTTTGGTTATAATCTTCACTTTGTATCATCATTGGTCTAAAACATTGTTTTTGCTCAAGCATAAACCCCACAAACAATTTGAAAGCATTTTCAAGTATATTTCCCATTTGGATTTGCTAGTTGGAAAAGTTATTAACTCTCAAGGAGAAACATGAATCTGTTGCCTACTATCTGCCTCTACTAAATATATAATCTTCTATCATTGATTTACAGAAATAGCATCATATAATGGATAAAGGGAGAACTGTGTTCATCTCCTACCTCTGGCATACGCTGGCTGTGTGACCATGGAGAAGTCACTCAATCTCTGGGTGCCTCAAAGAAATCTCTAAGACTATAACTTTCTGTGGAAGGGGGTAGAGCAGCAGGAGTAAACTCTAATAATGAAATCACAGTATGCCAGGATCAGGAAGACCAAAACAATATCAGCAGTAACAATAACAAAACTCAGACTAAGTCAGTTTCCACTGAAGGAACACTAAATGGGATTTATTTTCCTCTTATGAAGTTACATTTATTTTGAAGTTACATGTTATTTTGATTATAAAAGGAATTATTACTTATGGTATGAAGATACATTTCAAAGATCCTTCCAAATAATGGAAAAGGCAATAAATTTAGAATAAGAGGAACTAAGTTCAAATTATACTATATTGCTGTCTATTGGTGTGACACTGGGCAAGTTACTTCAATTATTCTGGAGCTTTGATTCCAAATTTTTAAATTAATGGGGTTGGAATAAATCACATTGAAGGTCTCTTAAACATGTTTATGATCCTTGATAGGTCTGACTGAAAGGTTGGTAATTGTACATGGAAGGCAATGAGGGGTGACAGCAATTATTAGAAAATATATAAGTGCATCGAAATATCTTGATGACTGGGATTATTAATTGCCTTAACAGTAGGATAATTGAATAACAGAAGCATAGGATTTTGAGAGCTAAAACGGAGCTTGGGTGCCTAATAGTCCAAAAATATGTAACAGGGAAAGTGGTCAAAAAGCCTAGACTTTGCATAATTTCTCATATACTCTGTATTTTAGGAGCCCACATAAAGACTTTGTGATCCAGTTTTTGTTTTTGTTTTGTAAATATTTTATGGTTAGAAATTTAAAAGCCCCTCTCTCCAATTAAAAACAATACAAAAACATCTATTGGCTGTTGCTTGTTGGCTTTCTGTAAGAGGATAGAATGGTCTTTTAACTGGCTAATGATAAGGAAATGAATTTGCATGCAAAAGACATAAAAAACCCAAAAACTCTCTCTTCCATTTTGATTGAGAAGGAAGAGCTGCATATCTCAACTTCTGCTGCCATATGGCTAAGAACACTTGTGTTCATGTTTATTCTTTCGCTGTTGTGTATGTTCCTTCCTGATTTTAGGTATGGGTATATCAGAGTTGGAGGAAGCCAGATTATGATGTTATACTTTCAAAAGATTGGGAAAATTGCCAGGGGTCCAGTAACTGGAATCCAGAGGACATTTTTCCAGGTGCTATTCGTAGGGCTCAATGAAGAATTTGCTCTGAGGAGCACATTGCCAGAGGCAGCCCAGAAGTGAATCCAACTAGCAACTGGATGCAGGCTATGTATTAGAAAGAAGTCAACTATGTGTGTGCATATGTGTTGGGTGTCACATACATACATACATACATACATACAAATATACATATATTTGCATGTATGTGTATACATATCTATCTATCTATATCTATATCTATATAGATATATATAGATATATATATGTCTGGTAAACATCCCTTTGTTAATTAGCTAATTGATATTAAGGAGAGATCAATCAAAGATTTTTTTATTGAATCATAGCTTGGAGATCAATGTGAAGATGCTGAACCAACAGGAACATGTTTAGTCAAATTGCCCCACATAACTGTTTTACAAAGATCTAGAAAAACAGACTGAATCTTCATTGGTAAATTCAAGTTTCATTTCTTTGGGGGAGAAAAAAAATAATCACAGTGAGTCATATTTCCAACCCAGATCAACAAAGTGTGACAGATAGGTTTTTGGGTACTTGGGATGGGTTGTAGCAAGGAGCATGCCACATGAATCATTCCAACACCCAGGAACTCAAATCAGACCAAGGCTCTGGCATAGGTAAAGGAGAGGTCCATACTCATATGGTCAGGGGAGGAAGGTAGAGAGCAATTTTATATAGACTGCATTAACAGGTCCCAAGTAGTAGCTCTTCCATTTACCACCCAATTCCATTTCAAAGATCCAAGGTGAACTGAGGAGTACTGTCTATCCATATGCATTACAAGGAAATAGGCCATTGTCTTATCTTTTTTTTTTTTTTTTTTTTTTTTTTTTTTGCTTTTTGGAGGGCAGTTGGGGTTAAGTGACTTGCCCGAGGTCACATGGCTAGTTTTTTGTCTTAAGAGTCTGAGGCCAGATTTGAACACAGGTACTACTGACTCCAGGGCCGGTGCTCTATTCACTGCGCCACCTAGCCGCCCCTGTGCCACCTAGCTGCCCCAACCATCGTCTTATCTTGACTGTGTATGGAGCAAAGACAGAATTCCAAAGCAACCTATGTGCCTATGACCCCAGGAACAGAGCAGAATCTCAGTACCAGCTTTCTGCATGTTCTGAAGCCTGCAGAGCAATAAATAGGGCATGAACCTAACACCAAAGGGAAGCCTCCAGTTCTATCACTCCTAGGCTAGAGACATTTTCAAGTGACTTATAGTGGCTGATTCCCAATCCAAATGGGCAAGACAGCAGGTGTTTTGCCCATATCTGAACACAAATCAGGAAAAGGGCAAAACTCAGACCATGAAGGAAGTGATCAGACTTTTCTCTGGAAACTAACACTTTGGAAGAACTGAAAGTTGATAGGTCAACCCACCCCCAAGCCACCCCAATACTCTACAATTTCACAATACTAAATACTCCAAAAAAAACCAGCAGAAATACCCAAAAGGACACAATCTCAGCCCAGACATTCTTTCCAGGATTGTATAGAGCACAGCCTTGCCAAAATGTTTGAAGTCCAGAAGTAGACTTAAAGAATGTATAAATAAAATAACAATAATAATAATTCCACCATAAAGAGCTATTATGGTGATAAGAAATGATTACAAGACTAAAAATTGGAAAAAGGCTATAAAATATTTATAATCAAGGCATTTGAAAAAAACACAGTGTGGATATAAGTTCAAATAGAATTCTGTAAAGAGATGAAATAAGCATTCAGAAAGGGCTAAAATGGAAAAAATGGGAAAAGAAATTTCATCTATGGAGAGAATTGGAAACAAAAGTAGTAGCTTGAAAACAAGAGAAACAAAACTAAGCCAAAGAAGCAAATTTTCTGGAAACTATAATAGACCAAAGAGAAATCATTGATTCCATGGGACAAGAAATATTCAAACAAAACCAAAATTCTAAAAGAAAGGGGAAAAAAGAAAATGTAAGGTATCTCATAACAAAATATGACTAGGAAAACTAACCATGAGAAAATTTTAAATATCACTAGATTTCTTAAAAGTCATGATTTAGACAAAAATTTTTTTAAAAACCTAAACAAATATTTCTTGAACCTGATTATATACATATTCAACAAAAGAAAAAGACAAACTTAATCAGATACTAAATAAATTAGAAGTTCATGTGGGTCAAAGAATAAATTATATAAACAATATAGTTATTAAAGATAATGAAAGCAGTAAGACAAAATACCAACTTTTGGGGCATGCAATCAAAGCAGTTCTCTTCGAAATGTCTAAGTCTAAATAATTTCATTTATAAAAAGAATTGAAACACTGATTAAAGAACTGGACGTGCTGTAAAAATAGAAGTAAAAGTAACCCAACAAATTAAAAAACCCTCAAATAAGGACCAAAAATATAAATACAGAATATCAAAGAAAAAAATAATGTTGAAAGTCAAAAAAATAAAATCAAACCCTCCAAAGAGACACTGAATTAATCTACTAAACCAGGAACTTTGAGGGGAGTAAAAAGAAAATTAAACCATTGATAACACATTAGTTAACTTGATTATAACAAATAAAATATAACAACTACAAATATCAAAAATGGAAAAAATGGCTTTACAATCAATCATGCACAAATAAAAGAAATTATCAGGTAGAATTTTGCATAATTATATGCCAAGGAAACTGACAATATAAACTAAAGTGGCAAATGTTTACAAAATATAAAATTATGCATTTAATGGAATGAAATTGTAATACTTAATCCAATCTCAAAAAAAAAGATTGAAAAGAATTTCAATGATCTCTGATCGTAGAAAACTGCCCAGAGGAAGTTGGATTTACCAGCAAGTTCCATCAAATATGTAAAAAAAATAAATTCCAATATTATAAAACATGTTTGAGAAAATGAAAGAAGTAGCCCTAACAAATGTTTCTTATGATCCAAGTAGAGTTTCAGTAATAAAGTTAGGAAAAGACAAAAGAGATAAAGGAAACTATAGTCCCATGTATCAAATTTAAATCAGAACAAACACTTTAAATAAACTATATCAAAAATTGTAAAGCAACATATCCAGAATGATATCAAATATGACAGAGGTGACTGAAGATTACAAGAACCAAGATGGTAAAGTAAGCATTAAATCACCCTAACTATGCCACATTTACCTCTAAACCTCTTCAAATAGCACCCTAAAACAAATTCTGGAATAACAGAAAGAGCAAAAAGATGGATGAAATAATTTTTTTAGCCCTAGAATCTTGAAAGGTCAGAAAGAAATGTTAGTCTAATTCAGGCAAAAGGTGAGTATATAGGAGGCATCTCAGCAAGTCAGCAGCAAATTCCACTTCAGTTAAACAACCGGAGATCCTGAGCCCTAGTGGCGTAGAACAGCAATCACCAACACTGGGATTTTAAGCTTTCATAAGAAGAAAACCAGAAATCAACAACAGCAACAACAAAAAATGATCTCCAATATGAAGACTGAAGAGAATCCTTAAAAAAGAAAAAGAGAAAATAAAAATAAAGGAGTCAATGGAGTTGAACTGTTTACATGCTTATATGGGAAGATGATACTTGTAATACTTGAAAAAAATTATATCACTTCTGGTATAGCTAGAAGGAATATACATAGGCAGAAGGTACAGGTATAATGTGAATTTGAAGGAATGAAATTTAAAAAAGTAATTAAGGGATTAAAGAAGAGTAATAGGAATACAGGAGGAAGAAAGAGGTAGAACAGGGTAAATTAATTCATGTGAAGAGGCATGAAAGATCTGTTACATTGGAGAAGATCTTGGGAGGGAGGGCAATGGGCATCACTTGAACCTTACTTTGATCAGTATTGCCTTCAAAGAGGAAATAATAGACATGACCAGTTAAATATAGGCATCTCTTATCCAACAGGAAAGTAGGATTGAAGGAGATTAAGTAAAGGGAGAAAAGGGGGGAGGAGACTGATGGAAGACAGGTCAGACCACAGTAGGAGGTAAATAGAAGCAAAATGCTATCCAATAGGGAAACAGTGAAAGGAGAAAGAGGACAAACAAAGGGAAAAACAGGATGGAGGGAAAGACACAACTGGCATTCATAACTGTGAATGTAAATGGGATGAACTCTCCCATAAAGGAGAAGCAGATAGCAGAGTGGCTCAAAGACCAGAATTCTACAATATGTTGTTTACAAGAGACATACTTGAAGCAGAGACAGAAAGACAGACAAACAGACACACACACACACACACACACACACACAAAGTAAAGATAAGTGGTTGGGGGTGGTTAATTGGCACAGTGAAGACTCCCTCATAGAGTCAGGAAGACCTGAGTTCAAATCCAGCCTCAGTCAATTAACACTTACTAGCCGTGTGACCTTGGGCAAGTCACTTAACCCCAACTCTCCTGCCCTCCCTAAAAAAAGAGGAAGAAATGAAAATGAAAAAAGAAATCTCTAAATTTCTAAATTCTTTTTAAAAGAATTAAAAACAACAACAGCATAACATTGGCCAAAATTCAATATCCATTCCTAATATAAACCTTAAAAAATATAGGAATAAACATCTTTCCTCATTATATTAACAAGTCTCTATAAAGAAGATAAACTAGAAACCTTTCCAAGAAGTAAATGGTAAAGCAAGGATGTCAGTTATCACCATCAAAACTGAAGATAGAATCAGAATTGCTAAGAAAAGAAGAAAAGAAAAACAATTAAGCATAGGGAAAGAGAAAACTTTTTTTTTAGATAACATGATGGTTTATTTATAGAACTCTGGAAGACTGGTATAAACTCATCATAGAAATAAAAATCATAAAACTGTAGAGAAGTATCACAGGAGGCTGAATATTATCTTATTAAACCAGATATTCTCATCATTGATGCTTTAACGTATTTTGTTGATCATAGTAAATATTTCCCAGTTACATTTTTATCTGTCTTGAGTCACATGTGTTAGTATTATTGGTTGCATGTAGCCTGTGAGTCCTGTGTTTTATCTCTCTGCTCTAAAGAATCTATTTTTAAAAACCTACTTAAAATAACACTTCCATCAAACTTTTAGCATATAACATAAACTGATATAAATCTTTAGCATTTCTGTATGTTGCCATGTCATGTCAATATAATAAAAATGAGAATACAATCTAAATCAATTTAATTATTCAGTACCACACCAAAGTATGAAAGATTTACTTAAAAGGGTTAGGAAAAAATTAACAAATTCATTTGCAAAAATAAAAGATCAATATCTCGATAGAATAATACAAATAAAAGGAAGGAATCAGATTTCAAACTATAAAACTAAGCAATAATACTTTGATACTTGTAAAGATATATAGAAGCTGATTAGTGTAAAAGAATATAAACACACATACAGATAAAAATGAGCATGGTTGCCTAGTGTGTGATAAACCTAGAGATTGCAGTTACTGATGCAAAAACTCCTTATTCCTCCAAAACCATTGGAAAATCTCAAAAGCATTCTAACAAAACTAAGTATATAGATCCATATCTCACAAAGTACACCTGAATAAGTTCCAAATGAATGCATGACATAAATATATAGCACAACATCATAGGTTAATTAAAAGAAGGAACAAATAACCTTTGAGATATATGGATGAGAATAGTTCATGACCAAACAAATGAAAGAGAGGAATGTAGAATAGAGAATGAGGCCATATATGCTACAAATATATCAAGATATATGCAATTGTTAGTCACAAAGTCTTCATTTGAAGACCTCTAAGGCAGAGAGAGTGGAAGATAAAAGGGCCTGGTATGCTTTGGTCCAGTGGTGGGGAACTCCGGACTCCAGGCCACATGTGGCCTTCTAGGCCCTTGAGTGCAGCCTTTTGACTAAGTCTAAGTTTTACAGAATAAATCCTTGTATTAAGTGGATTTTTTCTGTGCAGCTTGAATTTAGTCAAAGGATTGCACTTGAGAACCTCAAAGGCCCTATGTGGTCTCAAGACTACAGCTTCTCCACCCCTGCTCTGGTCTACAGAGGTCACAAAGAATGGGACATGAATGAATGAATGACCAACAAAACAAAAAGACAGAGGAATGAAATACCTCTCAATGTATTTATGGAGAGTTCTTTTTTTTTCTTTTTTTTTAATTTTTTTAAATTTTAATTTATTTTCTTGGTTACAACATTCATTTCCACAAGGTTTTGAGTTACAAATTTTCTCCCCTTTTTGTCCCTACCCCCCAGCCCAGAACATTGATCACACTGTAAGACCCCTCCCACAATCTGTTC
>JAQQSW010004918.1:0-14326 GCA_028646575.1 Pseudocheirus occidentalis | reverse complement strand
AGGGAGGGAGGGAGGGAGGAAGGAAGGAAGGAAGAAAGAAAGAAAGAAAGAAAGAAAGAAAGAAAGAAAGAAAGGAAAAAAGAAAGAAAGAAAGGAAAAGAAACAAAGAAATCAGAAATCAGATAAAAAAAAAGAGATCAGATGACCAATGCACAGATTTCAGGTATTTATTCTGGCCAAGGTATTCCAAAACCCCACCTCCCATAATCTAATTCAATTGAGAAGAGTCACATTTGCTCAGAGTTATGAATATTGGAAATGAAAAATATTTGGATAGGAAGCCAGTCCAATATACAAGGTTAGATTCTCACCAAGTTCTTCAGCTCACAACCTGAATGGCCTCTGGGCTGGAAGCATAATCTTACTGGATGTATGGTACAAGGTTCCCAATGGCCAGACAATTATGTGTAGTGTATAAGTCACTGTCAAGGATAGTGGTTAGCAGCCTGACACATTTAAAAGGCACAACAGTTAACAGTAGTCAGCTCTTTCAGGTCACAGCCAAATTATGATGCCATCACTTAGAATATGTCTATTAAAAACATGTTGAACATCAGGTCACTATTAACACAACTTTTATAGTTGATCTTATATCATTATACTATTTTATGATTTTATGATGCTAACAAAGGTAACAAAGGAATGGAAATTCCCTAAATTGAAATGATATTTTTGAAATTTTCATAGTGACAGGTGTTGTTGTTTGTCCTTGATTCTCAGTGAGGATTATGAAATTAGGAAGGTGATTCCATGACATGCAAGTGAACTGGATTTAAGCCACCAGTCTCACTTTTTCCTCCAGAGTCACCTGGTCCCAGTGGCAAGATATAGATCAAGAAAATCGGAAATGGCCCTAAGTGATAGGAATGATGGGAGATCAAAGGGGTAATGAACATGAGTGTCTTCCAGAAACTATGCTGATGTGACAGTTATTGCAAATCTGTTAGGATAGATCCCCTTGGAGGACTTGAATTCTCATCCAGTCTCCTATCAGCCTATTCAGGTATTCTCCAGTTATTCCCTTTTATAGAACAACCTTTCCATACAAAGTGAAAGGATTAGCGTTGATTGGTGTCTCAGGATAATTCAATAAAATGTGATTTTACTGGTCATAAAATAGATAGCTATGCCCAAAGGTTCTAGAAAGAAATTATTAGAGTGATGACTCAGCTTCAAGAAGTTCAGCACTTTGGCTCAAATGAGAGTCATAATTTACTTCTCTTAATTCATTAACTAATGCCAGTTACTTTATTTCATTTTTCTTCTAACTCTTCACCTTTGACTGCAGCTATGTGTTAGGCAAATTTGCCAAAGATGGAACATTTTCTGTGCAGCTTGGTACCAGTTTCCCCCCCCCATTAAATGGCATCATTAAAACTCTAAACAGTTAATCATCAAAAAATTACATAAACAACCTTTTTTAATTTTCACTAAACATTATAAAGCATATTTTAAAAATATCCATGACAACAACCTAGCAAACCCCAACATGTCAGCATAAATCCTGTCATTTCTAGATTTATCTGTCTTGAAAAAAACCCAGCATTACCCCCTAAACAGTATGTACATTGTCATAGGATTTTTATACTTGCCTTTGCAATAATGAAATGTTTGAAAAGTATACACATCTATGCATACCCAAATCAAAATGGAACAAAATATTAAACACATAAAATGTAGAAGGAAATAAAATTGAACACTTTGTTTTCATGTATCCATTTTTAGGCAGCATCCTATATTCATCAATTAGCTTCAGATAACCATACTAACGATGTTCTAAAAATATTTGGAGATGGAATTTCATAGTATCTTTTAAATGAACCTAATTCTGTCTTAAACTTACTAGAACAAGAAAAGGAAAACAGAGGGGATTAAGTTAAAGGACAGGGAGGTAGAGTTAAGATGACAGAGCAAAGGCAGGAACTCAACCATTATCTACCCCCAAATCCCTTCAAATAGCTTTAAAATGACTCTAAACAGAGCAACATAACCCACAAAAAGACAAAGTGAATTACCAGCCCCCCCTAAAATGTGGGACACCTGCAGGAAAGATTTGTTCCATCAGAGAGAAGAGCACAATCCAATGCAGGCAGCACCAGTGCAAACTGGGCCCCAACAAACCCAGAACAAGTCTTGGGATGACTGAATCACTGCATCAGTGGCACCTTCCAAACCTCAGATGCCAAAGACAACTTAGAACAAGCCTACAGAACATGCAGGCCACCAAAGGATTTCAGGCACCCACATAAAATACAAGATCACCATTGCTCATTCTCTTGTTTATCATGTGACCCACAGCAATCCACCATTATCAGTCTGTCTCTAATCTAACATCTGTGGACCAAAGAAGTTGAATTGCATTGGAAAGACCAGTTGCACCAGGGGAAGGATGAAACACAGTGCAATGCAAGCTGAGCCCCAGCAAATAAGAAGCAGGCCTTGGAAGTAACTGAATCAGCAGTCACAGCAGCTACTTCCAGAGCTTTCAGACCACAGAGGATAAGAGTGTCAAACAACTTTTCAAAAGGAAATTATGGTGGTCTTTTTACTAGGGCTGAGGCAGAACTCTGTTTCTTTGCCCACAGTCTTGTCTGGCAGTCCTAGGGCAAGGAGGAGCACTAACATAGTAGAGCCTGAAACTGCGGTAGAGAGGGGACACTCCTCACAGTTCCAAGGCAGAAAAGAGTGCCTGTGGTTGCTCAGAGATCAGAGCATGGATAAGGAGAGTAGCAAATACCTCTCCTTAGATCATAGTGCCTTGTAAGATCTAAAACTTACAGATCTCTAGAAGTATCTCTGAAAACAGCCACACAAAATCACTGAAGATTAAGGCAGTGGACTCTCCACACTGCAAGCAGAACCCACTTTAACAGAGTTAAAAGGCAAGTAATATGCTAGAGAAATGAACAAACAGTAGGAGGGAAAAAAACCCTCTGGCTATAGAAAGTTACTATGGTGACAAAGAAGATCAAAACACACACTCAGAAGAAGACAACAAAGTCAAAGTTCCTACATCCAAAGTCTCCAAGAAAAATGTGAATTGGTCTGAAGTCATGGAAGAGCTCAAAAAGGATTATGGAAAATAAAGTAAGAGAGGTAGGGGAAAAGCTTGGAAAAGAAATGAGAGTGATGCAAGGAAATCATGAAAAACGAGTCAACAGCTTGGTAAAGGAGACACAAAAAAATGGCAAAAAAAACCCCCTTAAAAACATACTAGGCCAGATGGTAAAAGAGATCTAAAAAGCCAACAAGGAGAAGAATGCTCTTAAAAGCAGAAGCAATTTCTTAAAAAATTAGAACTGATCAAAAAAATTATAACTGATGAAAGGGAAGCTAATGACTTTATGAGAAATTAAGAAACAATAAAACAAAACCAAAAAAAATTAAAAATAGAAGACAATGTGGAATATAACATTGAAAAAACAATTGACCCTGAAAACAGATCCAGGAGAGAAAATTTTAAAATTATTGGACTACCTAAATATCATGATTTTTTTAAAGGAGCTTAGACATTGATGGAATCCTAATAAAGCTACCCCTAGCCCCAATATTCTAATTTCATTATAGGTCTGGCCCCACTGAATAGCAGGCCCACTGTATCTACATAGCCCTCTTCCTCTCCCTCGCCAATATCCTAACTTTTTGATATATGCTTCACTGCTCACTGGAACAACAGGTATGTCCCTAAACTCTTAGTTCCCCCAGAAACAGTAGGTATGGCCATATGACAGGAACCTAGCTATTGCCACTACCTGATCACTGCCCCCAGACCCATTCCCACAGAAAAAAGTGTGTTCTTGTATTCAATCACAATCACATCAACCATCTAGCCCAAGACAGGACCACAATACCTATCTGTCTTAACCAGACAGGACCACAATAGCTAGCCAATGGGAGGGCCGAATGACCAGAACGTTTAACCACCAAACCATAAATGGGATCCCTCCTCCCTTACCTAATCCTTTAACAAATTCCTCCTGCATTTTTAATATTAATGATATTTCTTAATTCCATGTAAATTTCTGTTGTGTAATTGCATCTTTGCTCTATAAAAATCCATCTTGCTTTCTCTAAAGTTGCTGGTTCCTCTTGGAATTTAGCCTGCTTCATGAGGGTCATCAATCTCAATAAATGCCTGTACTTGGATTAGAGGTGATCTGACTCTGAATTCTCTGAGACAATCCCACCACAACACATCACGAAACCACAACAGTTTTGGGGTGGGCAGAGACCCCACCTGAACAGTTTTTGGCATCCCTGGGTTTAAACATCAAAATGTCATGTTGAAAGAAATTATGAAGGAAAACTGCCTGATATCCTAGATCAAGAGGGTAAAATAATCATTGAAAGAATCCACCAATCACTCCCTGAAAGAGATCCCAAAATGAAAATTTCCGGGAAAATTATAGCCAAATTTCAGGAATCTCAGGTGAAGGAGAAAATATTGCAAGTCAGAAAGAAACAATTCAAATACGGTGGAGCCAAACTCAGGATAGCCCAAGATTTAGCAGTTTCTACATTAAAGGATCATGTGGGGTGTGCCTAGGTGGTGCAGTGAGCAGAGCACTGGCCCTGGAGTCAGGAGTACCTGAGTTCAAATCTAGCCTCAGACATTTGACATACTAACTAGCCATGTGACTTTGGGCAAGTCACTTAACCCCAATTGCCCTCCAAAAAAGCAACAAAACAAAACAAAAAGGATCATAGGGATTGGAATGATATTCCAAATGAGCTGGAATTGCAAACAAGAAATACTTACCTAGCAAAATTTTGTAGAATCCTTCAGGGGAGGAAATAGACATTCAATGCAATTCAAGCATTCTTAATTAAAAAAAAGAGAAGAATAGAATATTTATTTTCAAATACAAGGCTCAAGAGAAGCATAATAAAGTAAGGAGAAAAGGGAAATCATAAGGAACTTAATGAGGTTAAATTGCTTACATTCCTACATGGGAATATATTTGTAACTCATAAGAACTTTGTTCTATGACAGCTAGAAGGAATATGCATAGACATATACATATATGTATATACACACATATACATATATGTATGAGTTGACTATGAAGAAATGATATCTAAAAAATAAAATTAAGGGGTGCAAGAAGAATATACTGGGAGAAAGAGAAAAGGGGATGGAGGATGGGGTAAATTATCTCACATAAGAGAGGCAAGAAAAAGTTTTACAGTGGAGGGAGGAAAAGAGGGGGAGATAATGAACAGTACTGTCATCAGATTGACTCAAAGAAGGAATAACATACACATTCAATTGGGTATAGAAATCTATCTTATCCTACAGGCATGTATGAGGTGAAGGGGTTAGGAGAAGGAGGTAGTGATAGAAAGGAGGAGGGAAGGTGTAGACAGAAGCAAAACACAGTTGAGGAGGGACACAGTGAAAGGAGAGAGAGAATAGAATAAACAGGGGAGGGGGATATGATAGAGAAAATACAGTTAGCAATAGCAACTTTGAAAAACAATTTTTATGTAAGTTTCTGCTAAAGGTCTCATTTCTCAAATATATAGTGAGTCTGAGTCAGACCTATAAAAATAAAAGCCATTCCTCAATTGATAAATGACCAAAAGATATGATCAGTTTTCAGATGAAGTAATCAAAGTTATCTACACTCACATGAAAAAACACTCTAGCTCACTATTGATCAGAGAAATGAAAATTAAAACAATTCTGAGGTAATACCTCACACCTATAAGATTGGTTAATAGGACAGAAAAGGAAAATGACAAGTTCTCAAGGGGTTGTAGGAAAAATGAGACATTAGTGACTTATTGGTGAAGTTGTAAACTGATTCAACCATTCTCTAGAACAATTTGGCCTATAAAAACAGGGATATCTTTTGACTTAGCAATGCCACTACTGGGTCTGTATCCCCAAAGAGATGAAAACAAAAAGGAAAATGACATATATGTAAGAAAATATTTATAGCAGCTACTTTCTGGGGAAAAAATATTAGAAACTGAGGGGATACCCATCAATTGGTTAATGTCTGAACAAATTGTGCTATGTGATGATGATGGAATACAATTGTGCTCTAAGAAATGATGAGCAGAATGCTCTCACTAAAACCTGGAAAGACTTCCATGGCCTGATGTAAACTGAAAAGTACAGTGTACAAAGTAATAGCAATATTATACAATGATCAGCTGTAAATGACTTAACTATTCTTAGCAATACAATGATCCAAGACAGTTATGAAGAACCTATGACAAAAAATGTGTTTCATCCCCAAGAAAGAACTGATGTTGTATGAATACAGACTTTAGCATACTTTATTTTTACTTTATTTTTCTTGAGGGTTTTTTTGCCTATATTTCTTTCACAACATAACTATTATGGATATGTTTTGCATGGCTACACATGTATAGCCTATATTGAAGTGCTTGCTTGCTTAATGAGGTATGCAGTAGAGAGGAAGAAGGGAGAGGATTTGGAACTCAAAGTTTTAAAAAACAAATGTTAAAAATTGTTTTTACATGTAACAGGGGAAAAATAAAATACTAAATAAAATTTATAAATTATTTTTATATAAAAAGTTAAAGGACAGAAAGAAAAATGCTTGCCTATGCCACCATGGTAGCATTTATAACAAAAATGTATTTAAATGTTAGTTTGCAAAATTAAAGAAATGACTAAGGATGAATTTTTTATTGGTAAATATACATTGTTAGGGGCGGCTAGGTGGCGCAGTGAATAGAGCACCGGCCCTGGAGTCAGGAGTTCAAATCCGGCCTCAAACACTTAACACAAAAAAACTAGCCGTGTGACCTTGGGCAAGTCACTTAACCCCAACTGCCCTCCAAAAAGCAAAATATATATATATATATATATATACATTGTTCATCTAGGATTCCTCAGAGCACATTTGCCTATTCTCCATGGCCATAATAAGAAACAGAAACCATGTCAGTAATCAATAATATGATTCTTCTAGCAGCTGGCCGATTTTTCTACTTTCCATAATTTCCATGAGGTTTATGACATGACAAGTGGCAGAGGAGAAGGTATGGAGGAATTAGCATCTCGTGAACCCAAAACTCATTTGAACCAGACAAAGGAAGGTTGATCACACTCTCATACATTCTCAAAGGGAGAAAAAAATGGAGCTTGGTGTAGAAATACATTAAATTTAATAGGAAAATAAGGAGAGAGAGAGAGAGAGACAAAAATAAGGCTAAGAGGATGAATAGGTAAAATATTAATTATAGGGAACACAAAACTAACTTGGAAAGTAGAGTGTGAAAGAGGAAGAAAAGAAGGAGAAAAGGAGAGAAGTAAGGGAGAGAGGGAGGGAGGAAGTTAAACTTGTGATGTGGTCAACACAAAGAAAAGAGGAGGTTCAATGGAACCCAAAAGTAAGCAAATCTTTCTTTCAAGCATTTATTTCTGATAAAAAGGGAGGTTGGGAAGAGGGCAAAGAGAGAAAAACACAAGAGAACAGAATGGAGGAAAGGACATAATTATGATTATTTTTAATCAAAATGAGATAAATTCACCCATAAAACAGAAGAGAATAGCAGAATGAATTAAAAAAATAGAATCCAAAGATTTATTACCTTGTTTGCAATCTGCTGATCAAGTATATAGAAAAACAAAAAAGTATTAATTTTTTAAAAAACCTGTTATTTCTTTAAGCCAATAGAAAAATGAACAGTTATAGCCAGTCTGTTTGAAGGGAGAAGAAAACCAAATTGTTTATCTCAAAAATGAAGAATTCACACTTAAAGATGAATGGAAACTATCAGAAACTACTTGGTTCAATTATATGCCAACAAAAATTTTAACTTCAATGAAATGAATAAATGTGTAAAATATCTAAATTAACAAAAAGGGAAACAGATTACTTAAGTGGTTAAAATTTGAAAAAAAATTTAGCAAACCATAAATGAACTCTCAATGAAAAGGAAAGAAAAAACCTTATAACCAAATGTATTCATAACTTAATCCTATTCAACATTCAATAGACAATTAATTCCAATGTTACATAAAGCATTTGCAAGAATAGGAATATATGATATCCCTCCAAACTCTTTCTATGATATAAGTAAGTCATTGATATTTAATCTAGAGAGATAGCTGAGAAAGGAAACTATAGACTAATATCACTAATGAATGTGGACACAAAAATATTCAACAAAATATGACCACAGATGATAAAACAGCCTATATGGGTGAGGAAGAAGATAATAAGAATTCATTTAATTTCTATTATGTGCCAGGGACTGCATAAGTCACATTACAAATATTGCATCATTTTATCCTAATAACAACCCCATAACAACCCTACTTTTATCTCCACTTTACAATTGAGGAAATTGAGGAAGATAACGGTTAAGTAACTTTCCCAGAGTCACACAGCTAGTTAAGTACCTAAGGCACGATCTAACTCAGTTCTTCCTGACTCCATGTCAAGCACTTTATCCCCAGCCTCACGTAACTGACAAGTCTGGATTCATAAAAAAGGATACATAGATGGTTCATTGTAAGGGAAAACATGAATTTAGTAGACAACATTAGTAACAGACAAGAAAAAATATGAGGTTTTCCATAGATGCTAGGGAAAAAGCAACTTTTGACAAAATCCAACATACATTTCCATGGAAAACAATAGAAATCATAGGACTATACATTTCCTTCTCATAAATCTATCTAAAACACAGAGACAGATAAAAACAGGAAAATTCCATGCACTCCCCCAACAACCACCTGAAATACCTATAAAATATGATTCTAAACAAATTTTAGAGCTACAGAACCCACAAAGTCACAGAGAGAAACAAACCTCCTGCTAAAGGCAGCCCAGCAGGCCTACAGGAAAAGTCCATCATAGCACCCTGGTAGCTGAGCCCAGCCCTGCATGAGCCACAGTTTTAGCCTCAGGGTGGCCCCAATCTGCAGTAGCTGGAGCAGACTTCACCAGCAGCTGTGGTGATTAGACAGATCAACCCATAAGCGCCAAAGACAAAGTAAAAAGGCAGTGTGGAACTCTATTGGAATGGGCAGGGGGATGCAAGAGGACAGTCTAGCCCCTGCCCCCAGAGCAAGAAGCAGCAGAGGCATGCTGGCTGCTGCTTCCAGAGCTCCTGGCCTGCAGACTGCAGGGGGATCAAGTGTCCATTCTGAGGGTAATTGCTCTTGCTTTAACCTGCTTAGATCTGGATTGCTGTTTTGGGTGGAGGTCCTGAGGTGTGTGGCCAGTGGGCCAGAACTGGTGGGGGCTTCAGAGACAGCACTCAACTAATAACTCTAGCAGCTGCTAAAACCCTAGCAATTTGGGACAAAGCCCAAAGAGCTCAAAAGTCAGTTAATTGACTGGCAACATGAGCAATCATGGGAAGCAAAGCAAGCAAAGCAATCAAACCTTAGATTCCTTTTTTGGGAACAAAAAGGATAAAAGTATGGAATGGGAGGAAAACAATGAAGTCAGAACTCCTGCATTGAAAACTTCCAAGAAAAATATGAACTGGTTACAGGCCATGGATGATTAAAAAAAAAACAAACTTTTAAGGGGTTCAAAGTGACTGTAATAGGAGAAAAGAAAAGGATGAGGCAGAAAAAGGTAAATTATGCCACATAAAGAGGCATACAAACATACTATAGTAGAGGGAAAGGAGGGAGGGAGATGAACATCACAAGAACTTTATTCACATTGGTTCTGGTTCAAAGAGGGATCAACATAATCAGTTGTTTAAGATTCTAACTTGAAAAAACACAAAAACTCACTATAAGAGAAGGAAAGGAAGGAGGAAGAGGAACACTGTATGAAATTTACTCTCATTGGTTTGGGGTCAAACACAGAAAAACATACTCTGATAAGTATAAAAATCCATTGTGCCCTAAAGGCAGTAGGAGAGGTAAGAGGGGGTAACAGGGTGGTGGCTAGAAGGGAGGGAAATTGTAGTAAGGGGAAAGGGTAGGTAAAGAGGGGGGGTCACAGGAAGGGAATACTGAGGGAGGCAATGGTCAAAAAGCAAACTCTTAAAGAGGGGAAGGGAAAAAGAAGAAACAAAAACATAAACTGGGTAGGGAATAAGATGGAAGGAAAGACACAGATAGTAATCATAACTGTTAATGTGAATGTGATGAACTCTCCCATAAAATGGAGGCAGATAGCATAATGGATTAAAAACCACAATCCTACAATATGCTGTCTACAACAAACACTTTTGAAACAAGGGGATACGCACAGGGTAAAGGTAAAAAGCTGGAGTAGAATATATTATGCTTCAGCTAAAGTAAAAAAAAAAGCAGAAGAAGCAATCCTTATCTCAGATAAACAAAAAGCAAAAATAGATCTAATTAAAAGAGATAAGGAAGGAAACTACATCCTGCCAAAAGGCACCATCAAGAATGAAGTAATGTCATTACTTGACATATATGCATCAAGCAGAATAGCATCCAGATACCTAGAGGAAAAGTCAAGGGAATTAGAGGAAGAAATAGAGAGCAAGAGTACACTAGTGATGGACCTCAATCTCTCCCTCTCTGAACTTGATAAATCTAAACTCAAAATAAACAAGAAAGAAGTTAAGGAGGCGAATAGAATTTTAGAGAGACTAGATATGTTAGACCTCTGGAAAAAAACTGAATGGGGATAAAAAGGAATATACCTTCTTCTCAGCAGTATCTGGCACATACACAAAAATTGACCATGTACTAGGGCATAAAAACCTCACAATTCAGTGCAGAAAGGCAGAAATATTAAATGTCTCATTCTCAGATCATGATGCAATAAAAATAATATGCAATAAAGGGCCATGGAAAGATATGATAATTGGAAATTAAATCATTTAATCCAAAAGAATGAGTGGGTCAAACAAGAAATTATAGAAACAAAGCTTTATTCAAGAGAATGACAGTAATGAGACAACATACCAAAACTTGTGGGATGCAGCAAAGGCAATTCTTAGGGGATGTTTTATATCCCTGAATGCATACATGAATAAATTAGAAGAAATGGAGGTCAATAAATTGGGCATGCAATTGAAAAAGTTAGAAAAAGAACAAATTGAAAATACCCAATTAAATATTAAGTTAGAAATAATGAAAACCAAAGGAGAGATTAATAAAATTGAAATAAAAAACTATTGAATTAATAAATAAAACTAAGATCTGGCTTTACAAAAAAAACAATAAAATTGACAAACATTTAGTCAGTATGATAAAATAAAAAGAAAGAAGAAAATCAAAGTAAGAGAATAAAAATGAAAGGAGTGAATCTAGCTCCAATGAAGAGGAAATTAAAACAATGAATAGGAATTATTTTGCCCAATTATATGCACATAAATTTGACAATCTTCGTGAAATGGATGTATATTTAAAAAATGTAAGATGCCTAGATTAACTGAAGAGGAAGCAAATTACTTAAATAATTCCATCTCAGGAAAAGAAATTGAACAAGCTACTCCCTAGGAAAAAGTCTCCAGGGCCAGATGGATTTACTATAAAATTCTATCATAAATTTAAAGAAAAATTGATCCCAATACTCTACAAACTATTTGGGAAAATTGGTGAAGAAGGAGTCCTACCAAATTCTTTTTATGACACAAATATGGTACTGATACCAAATCAGGACGAGAGAAAATGGAGAAAGAAAATTATAGGCCAATTTACCTCATGAATATAGATGCAAGAATTTTAAATAAAATATTAGCAAAAAGATGACAGCAACTTATCACAAGAATAATACACTTTGATAAGGTAGGATTTATTTGAGGAATTCAAGGATGGTTCAATATCAGGAAAACCATCAGTGTAATTGATCATGTCAACAATAAAATTAGCTGAAACCACATGATAATCTCAAAAGATGCAGAAAGGGCTTTTGACAAAATACAACATCCATTCTTATTAAAAACACTAGAAAATATAGGAATAAATGGAGTCTTCCTTAAAATAATAGGTAGCATCTATTTAAAGCCATCAGCAAGAATTATATGTAATGGCATAAGCTAGAAACCTTTCCAATAAGATCAGGGATGTAACAAGTATGTCCACTCTCACCCCGCTTATTCAATCTGGTACTAGAAATTTTAGCAACAGCAATTATAGAAGAAAAAGAAATCAAAGGAATCAAATTAGTCAAAGAAGATACTTAGCTATCACTCTTTGTAGATGATATGATGATATACTTAGAGAATCCTAGAAAATCCAGTAAAAAAAAACAAAACAACTTGAGACGATAAATGAATTTGGCAAAGTTTCAGGATATAAAGTAAACCCACAAAAATCCTCGGCTTTCCTATATATTTCTAATGAAATCCAACAGCAAGAGATAGAAAGATAAATCCCATTTAAAGTTACTGTAAGCATTATAAAATATTTGGGAATCTACCTGCCAAAATAAACCTAGAATTTATATAAATCTATATAAACACAACTAAAAAACACTTTTCACACAAATAAAGTCAGATCTAACTAACTGGATAAACATCAATTGTAAATGGCTGGGTCGAGCTAATAAAATAAAAATGACAATTTTACCTAAATTAAATCACATATTTATTTTCTTAATTATTATTAATTTATTTTAATCTTTAAATCACAAGCAATCTACCAAAAATTACTTTTTAGAACTAGAAAAAATAGTAACAAAATTCGTTTGGAAGAACAAAAAGTCCAGAATATCAAAGCAATTAATGAAAAGAAATGCTAGCAAACTCAGCCTAGCCATACCAGAATTTAATCTGTATTATAAAGCAGCATTTATCCAAATTACTTGATACTGGTGAGGAATAGAGTAGTGGGTCAATGGAATAGATTGGGTACACATGACTCAGCAGTCAAAGACTATAGTAATCTACTGTTTGGTAAACCCAAAGACCCTAGTTTGGGAGATAAGAACTCACTATTCGACAAAAACTACTCAGAAAACTGGAATACAGTATGGCAGAAATGGGGAATAGACCATTATCTATCACCGTATACCAAAATCAAGTGTAAATGGGTGAGTGATCTAGGTATAAAGGTGGATACTGAAAGTAATCTGGGAAAGCAAGGACTAGTTTACCTGTTAGATTTATGGAGAAGGGAAGACTTTATGACCAACCAAATATTAGAGGGTTATAAAATGCAAAAATGATAATTTTGGTTACATTAAATTGAAAAGTTTCTATACAAACAAAGCCAATGTAACCAAGATTAAGACAGAAGTGGGGGGGCGGGAGCCAAGATGGTGGGCATAGAAGCAGCAAGGTTCTGCAGCTCCTACACAACTGCCTTAAACACCCACAAAATATGTTTTATGGACATATAAAGTCTAGGACTCTCAGACTCACAAAAATACAGAAAACACATCTCTTGCTGAAGGCAGCTTGGCAGGAGGGGTTCATCGTGGTGGGCCAGGAGCCAAGGCTGGCCCAGCCTGAAGCTGAGACCGTGGCCAGGCCCAGGGTGGTGGGAAGGAGCCAAGCTGAGCTGAGCCAAACTGCACAGCAACCAGTCTTCAGGAGAGATCTACAGCCTCCAGCACCTCCACATCTACCAAGACATGAAAAACAGGGATTGGAGAGGGGCAGCTCAGCAGAAGGGGCTCATCCAGCAGGCCAGCCCAGCCAGAAAACCGCAATGCGGCCAGGTCCCGGGGCGGCCAGGAGGAGCCGTGCCTCCCAAGCTGCAGAGAGAGTCTACTTCAGAGAATATCTAAAGCACCTGAAGGGATCTTCAAATCCAGCAAACAAGGATCAGAGACGTTCAGTGAAAGTGAAACTTTGAAACTAAATTTGGGGGAGGAAAAACAGTTTGGCCAATCTGCCCCCAGGGCAAGGAAGCAGTGGGGGAAGGGCAGGACCTGCTGTAACTGGCAGGGGCCCCCACTGCGCTGCTTCGGAGTTCCTGGCCTTTGGACTCCACAGAGGGGCTGAATTGCTTGATCAGGACCAAGTGCTCTTGCGTTGAGCAGCCTGGATCCAAATCGTGGTCTTGGGTGATGGTCCTGGGGTGTGCTTTCAGCAAGCCAAAGCTAGGGGGACTTGCAACACCCCAAATAGCCCTGGCAGCTGGGAAAACCCCAGTGATTTGGAACACAGCTTTCCCCCATGGAAGCAGAGTTTCACAGAGCTAAAAAAAACCAACCAATTAATTGACTGGCCAACATGAGGGCAAGGAAGCAAAATAAGAACAGCAATAAAACTCTAGAATCCTTTTTTGTGGATGAAAAGGATCAAAGCATGGAATGGGAGGAAGACAACACAGTCAGAACTCCCACACCAAATGCTTCCAAGACACTTGAAGAATGCCTAGAAGCTATACATCAACTGAAAAAGGACTTTGAAAACAATAAGAGAAGCGGAGGAAAAATTGGGAAGAGAA
>JAQQSW010004917.1:0-14326 GCA_028646575.1 Pseudocheirus occidentalis | reverse complement strand
AACATCTATACAACCAGACTATTTCACAATGTGAAGGAGTTCACAGATCCTATACATGATTGTATGCCACCATGGTAGGGTGGGGGGTGGGGAGGAAGGGGAGAAAAATCTGAAACTCAAGTGACTCTGGAACTGAATCTTGTAACCTAAAAGTAAACAAACAAGTCAATAAAATTTTAAAAAAGGAAAAAAGGAGTATTAATGCTCTCATATTGGAATAGTAGGAGAATGTGATCTGTATATTTTAAATGTTATTTTGTTGTAGTAGAGTAATTTTTAAAAGAAAATGTTCAATTAAAAATGAGGAATAAAGGCTAAACTTATGCTATTAGACAAATAAGCCATACTGGGAGCAAGATGTAAGGAAGATTTAGAGAAATATGGATCATTTCTTCATTCTTAAGGAATTCTTTCTTAAGGAACATTTTGAAAAATGAAGAATATTCATTGGGGACAAATCAAATCATTTTAAAAATCCTTTATAATATGTAAATAACTTACTTGAAAAGTCAGTGTATTCAGAATAGTGCTCTTAATAATGTCTGTATTTAACAATCCTTTTCACTTCAAATATAATCAAGTAGGAAACCCATGATTTTCTGTAGCTTGCAAATCTGCCCTAAATATTAGCTTTCATTTGCAGTCTGAGTAAATGTTATCCATTCTGAGCTACCCACCTTTCTCTTCCTATCAGTCTCCATCAGTTAACATTTTTCCTCATTTCACCTTTAATATTTTGTTTTAACAAAGAAAAAAATTAACAAAGCAAAAAGCCCCAACAACACCAAAAACACTTTAGAAAAAAGAATGAGAAAAGTATTAGTAAATTT
This sequence comes from Pseudocheirus occidentalis, assembly GCA_028646575.1. Lineage (NCBI taxonomy): Eukaryota > Metazoa > Chordata > Mammalia > Diprotodontia > Pseudocheiridae > Pseudocheirus > Pseudocheirus occidentalis. The sequence goes on along the minus strand of JAQQSW010004917.1, from coordinate 13,496 downwards.
CTTCTGGACTTGCCTCATTTTTCTTAGGTACCTTGAACAGGTACCAGTGTTTTTCTTTCATGACTCCATTAAATATGAATTTCAAAGAATTTTAAATGACTTCTATTCATGAGCTTACAATTAAAATGTATTTTATGAAAGAGGAATCTTTTTAGATTTCAAATAAAAAACTAAATAAAGATTTTTTTAAATGAATCCCAGAGACATTATGTATCTGGATTTTATCAAGACGTATGGTACTACTATGTCTCACCATAATATTGTGACAAGATGAAAATATACATAATGAATGATAGTATGTTTAGATGCATTTCAGACAGTCCAATGCTAGAACCCAAAGATTAATGATTAATGGGTTAATCAATGTGATCCTTGAAGGCAGACTATAGGAGAGAGCCCCGAGGGTTCATTCTTGTTCCTTAACAATGTGCATTACTGTCAACCATGAGTTAAATAAAGAAATAAATAGAATGCTTAATAGTTTTCAGATGACACAAATCCTAGAGGGATAACTTATTGAATGGTAAAAACAAGCACCAAAAAAGTTTACAAACTTTAATTATGACTTTGCATATATCAAAGTCTATATTTCTTTCATCATCCCTCTTGATGAACTCTAACTTTCCTATAGAAAGTCCTTCTTCCATTGCTTACATATTCCCCAATATCTTCCCTTTTTCTTCAACCTATCTTCATTTGACAGAAACTCAAGGTCAGATTTAAAGAACTGGATCTGAATCTTTATTCTATCACTTAGTACATGTGATTTTTTTCCATTCCCTTAACCTCCCCAAGTCTCGTTCTCATTTCTAAACTTGAGGGGTTGGACTAAATGGTATCTAAACTAACTTCTGTATTTACACATAGGATCTTATGATTCCATCCCTTTACCTAAGTTGTCTTACTATGAATCCAATGAAGGAACTGGGGGAGTGGATCTTGCAAAAAGGAAACAACATAGGAATATGATAATAACAGCTAAATATTTGAATGGTTATCATATAGAAGAGGGTTATTCATCTTATTTTGCTCATCATAGTAGATCAGAGGTGGGAGTAATAGGTAGAAGTTACAATGAAGTCAAATTTAAGCTTAATATAAGGTGAAAAATTTCCTGAACTGGAATGGGCAGCCTGAGTTACCTAGTAGTGTGGGTTTGCAAAAAGAAGCAAGATGAAAATGTCTCAGATACATATGATTAAAAATTCCAGCTGGTATGAGGCTTGGTCAAAATTTAAAAAATGAATGCTAAGATTTCAACTCTGAAACTTTATTATGTAAGTTTTCTAATCCTATATCTTTGCAATACAAAAATATTTCCCTAAGAATATGAATTAATATTTATTATTCCTTTGCCTCCTTTCTCTTCCAATTCACCCATAAGAAAATTATATTTTCTTCAGGTCCTTATTAACAACAATGAGAACTGAAACAGGTACTATTACCATAATTATCTATATAAATATCTACATTTTCCACTTTGATTTCTTTGTGAACACATGGCTTCCAAATGCTTTATTTACATGTGTTGACTTTTAGTGACTGCTTGAAATTAAGAAGCTCCAAATGCTTCCCATTTGTTTCTCCTCTGCAGAGAAGTTCAATATTTGCATTAAAATCCTACATTAACAATCAGGATCACTGGTACAGACACAACATTATGAAATGATTGGAGACATTCAAAATTTTAAAGAGCTTTGGGTAGGAAAGATGAAAAACTCTTTTAAAAACATGAACCACTTGAAGCACTTCAGTAATTTCAATTGTTCTGCAATGGGCAAGCAAAGGATCTCCATTGCTTTCACACTAAAACACTTCAGCTCTTGGATAATTTGACACCCTTCTATGCAATCATTTCCAAAATCCCATCATTTCCCCCACTGAAGTGGTTTTAAAAATATGTGAAGTGCTTCAATAATTTTAAAGTATCCTTTACAGTTCAAGCTCCAAACCTTTATCACCTCCAAATTTAAGAGCTTATAAAATTTGAAGTGGTCTGATATTTCCAAATGACTATGTATTGTGATTTCAGTTGTGTGCTTTTAAGTGTTTCAATTTTGAAAGCCTAGAACAAATTATAAAGTATCTTGAGATGTATGGTATAGAACCTGTACCACATGAAAAGAGCATTTCATACAGAACCTTGATGAAAACAGTGTTAAAAAAGCATTCAAATGTTAGAAAATGAATCATCCTCTATTCAAATTCCCAATAAACACCAACCTGTACTCCACATGATTTACTAGATTTATTCTGAGGAAAATATGTCATATTAAATTATATTATACTTATATTATAATTCAAGGGTATACAAAGAGTTGTTATAGAATTTTCTCAGATAATCTAAAAAGCAATACGAAGTCTGGTACATGTCTGGAACCTGGTCATTGTGTACATAGGCTATTGAACATCCAGCCGACTAGAGGAAACTTGTGTGACTACATGCATCATTAGAGTTCTGGGTTTTGTCTTTTGAAAAAAGGTTAAAAATATTGACCAAGGGATTGACCAAGATTTTCTGTTTTTCCTATATTTAAAAGCCCTTCTAAAAGCCAGAATGTCTCACTTTCTAATATTCTTTTTTTGTTTCATTTTCCTAAATCAGCATAATTTCAAGTTCTCATGGCTAATAGATTTATTTTAAAGCCCCTTTCCTGGTGAATGCACTCTATATATCCACCTGGGCAAAGCTAATTGACCCATTATCAAAAAAATAAGTGTTTTTGGTTATGTGCCTTCTGTTTTATCTAAGTGGGGCATTAATAGTTACAAAGACACCAATGTTTGATAGTTGGTAGAAATACATTGGAATGAAGATGTAGTATTCAATAATTCCTAGTCTCTTGGAACTAATGTTCCACATCTGCTCAAGTATGGAGAAAAACTGGTCTGCCATACACCATGTTGTCAGAGAAACATTTCTAAAGAAACATTACAGTAGTGAGATTCAATGTTGATAATAAAATAATTTTGGATATTTATATAGGGTTTTAGATTTACAAGTCTACCACATACATTATAATATTAGATCTTCAAAACAATACTGTGAGGTGAATGCTGAAGTAGATCCCTGATCTTATTGATATGGACCTTTTCTTATGGTACAAACCATAACCCATCTCTAATTGACCATCCTGTTTCATTTTTCTCTATGTATTCCTACAAATTCACCACAAAACCATTCCACTCAAACTGCTGAAATCTTCTCCAAATTTTCTGCATGTTGTAGGGGTATTTGTATTTATTAATATTTCTCTATTTGTTTTTCATTATTTCTATCAATAGTTATTTTTTAATAATTGGATTCATATAAATGTTCTGGGTCTTGGCAGGTACAGGAATGGGGAACTTATAGCCTCGAGGCCACATGTAGGTCCTCAAGTGCAGTCCTTTGAGTGAATACAAACTTCACAGAACAAATACCTTTAATAAAAAGTAAATAAATCCATCCTCCCCCCTCTCATCTCCTTCCCCACTACTCTCCTGTAGACCAAGATACCTAATTTAGAATATGTCATTCCTTCCCTAAGCCAAATTCAATGGGAATAAGGTTAACTCATTCCCCTTTGCCTTCCTGTTCTTCCCCTGCATTGTAATAGTTATCCCTTGCCTCTTCTTTATGAAAGGATTAACTCCATTTTCTCTCTCTGTCTTCTCTAATACTTTTCCTCTCACACCTCTCAATGTCACCTTTTGAAATATTAACCCATCCTATTCAATTGATCTTGTGTCCTCTGTCTATGTACACATATATACCCATACACATATGTATTCTTACACATATATACCCTCCTATAGAGACATATGCGAATGTATACATGTGTACATATTTATACATATGTACACACACATTTATATTCCCTTCAACTATTCTCATACTGAGAAAAGTTTCATAAGTTACAATTATGGTTTTTGTATTGTGGGCATGTAAATAGTTCAACTTTTCTAATCTCCTTATGAATTCTTTTCCATGTTTACCTTCTCATGCTCCTTGTATTTGAATGTCAAATTTTCTATCCAGTTCTGTTTTTTTTCTTCAGCAAGAATGGTTGGAAGTCCTCTACCTCACTGAATGACCATATTTTCCCATGGAACATTATACTTGATTTTGCTGGGCAGGTGATTCTTGGTTTTAACCCTAGCTCCCTTGATCTCCAGAATATCATATTCCAGGCCCTTCAGTCCCTTAATGTAGAAGCTACTAGATCCTAGGTTATCCTAATTGTATTTCCACAGTATTCAAATTGTTTATTCTTGGCAGCTTGTAGCATTTTCTCCTTGATCTGGGAACTCTGGAACCTGGCTTCAATATTCCTAGGAATTTTGTTTCTGGTGTCTTTTTCAAGAGGAGATCAGTGAATTTTTTTCAAGTTCTATTTTGCCCTCTCATTCTAAAATATCAGGGCAATTTTCTTTGAGAATTTCTTGAAGGATGCTTTGTAGGTTCTTTTTTTGATCATGGCTTTCAGGTAGTCCAATAATTTTAAAATTTCTCTCCTGGATCTATTTTCCAGGTCAGTGGTTTTTCAAGGAGATATTTCACATTGTTGTATTTTTTCATTTGTTTGGATCTGTTTAATAGTGTCCTGATTTTTCATAAAGTCATTTGCTTCCATTTGCTCCAGTCCAATTTTGAAGGAATTACTTTGTTCAGAAAGCTTTAGAGATTCTTTTTCCATCAGGCAAATTTGATGTTTTAAGGCATTCTTCCCCTCATTGGCTTTGTAGACCTCTTTTACCATTTGAGTTAATCTATTTTTAAGGTGTTTTTTCTTCAGTCAGGTTGTTGACTCTCTTTTCATGATTTTCTTGCATCATTCTCATTTCTCTTCCCAATTTTTCCTCTACTTCTCTTATTTTCAAAATCCTTCTTAATTTCCTCTATATCCTGTAACCAGCTTACATTTTTCTTGGAAGCTTTTGGTGCAGGAGTTCTGATTGTGGTTGTCTTCCTCCTGTTCCATGCTTTGATCCTTTTTGTCCCCCCAAAAGGAATCTAAAGTTGGATCATTGTTCTTACTTTACTTCCTTTGCCTGCTCATCTTGCCAGTTATTTGCTTGACTTTTTAGATCTGTAGAACTCTGTTTCCAGAGGGGAGAGCTTTGTCCCAAATCACTGGCATTTTTTCAGCTGCCAGAGCTCTTAGGAGGCTGCTGCAACCCCCATCAGCTTTGGATCACTGAAAACTCACCCCAGGACAACCACTCAAGACTGTGATCCCAATCTAGGCAGCTCAACACAAGAGCAATTAGCCTCTGAAAGATTGCTTGGCCCCCCTGCAATCTGTATGGCTAGGGGCAGACTGGCCAGACCAGCTTTTTTCCTCCAGATTTAGCCAAGTTCCACTAATATTTCACTTAATCCTTTTTTCTTACAGGCTGATAATTCTGGAAATCACCACAGCTGCCTGTGTTCCACCCCCCTGAAAGCCCCAGCCCCAGCTTATCCTGGCTGTCCCAGGGCCAAGCCACAATTTAAGGTCAGCTGTTTTTGTCTACCCACATACTGCAATGAGCCCTTCCTGCACTGCTTGCTTGGCTGCCCTCTGTGGGAGCTTTGTTTCTCTGTACTTTTGTGAATTTTGGAGCCCTAAAATTTGTTTAGAGTCATATTTTATAGGTATTTGAGGTGATTACTGGGGGAGCTGCACAGTTTTCCTACTTCTATGCCACCATCATTGTTCTGCCCCTAGATAGAGAACTTCCTGAGGAGAGGGACTGACTTTTGTCTCTTTTTGTATCCTCAGCATTTAGCATAATTCCTGGCATATTATTAGGTTCTTAAGAAGTGTTATATCTTGTTCATTTTGTGTGTGTGTGTGTGTGTATGTATGTGTTCTCTTGTGTCTTACTCCTGCTTTCTTCTCCTATTGAATTCTGTGCTTTTCAAAGATCTCAAGGAAGGTACAGGTTGGGACCCTTCAAGCTTTCAAAGCAATAAATTACTTCTAAGTAATAATATCCAGAGTGGGGTCTACTCTCTATCTGTGTGGCCTGAAATTTCTAGACTCCTGACCTGGGTTTCTGTCTCAGCCACATAAGTGTTGATTATTAAGTAGACTGCTTCTGGACTCAGCTCCCTCTCAGGTGTCTGGAAGCCTTCACAGGTCCAGAGGAACAAAACTGCAGGTGTCTCCTTCTTTTAAGTTCCATATACTGGTCACTCAGCAGAAGGTCTCTGTAAGAATGAAAACTCAATTCAAGATCTTACTCCAGGGATAAAATCGCAAAGTTATTGTGTCCTGTTGTTGTTTTTCCTTGCCACAGCCCCATGTCCATGACTTTTCCTGTGCCAGATGCAGGCATAGTTCAGTGACCTTTAGGCAAAATTTTCCTCCTCAGTGCATATAGCATCTCTGACCCAGATCCAGGGTAAGGGTGACAGACATGACAGTTGATGAATGTTCCTGCTCCCTTAACTGTTTCAGGCCTGTTCCTTCTAGAGCTGGGACTTCTTTTTGCCATAATTTACAGGAACAGGCTTTAATTATACACTTAAATTTTCAAAGGCTCCATACAATGCCCTTGCAGATAGATTCTGTTCCAGTTTCTGCAGATCTGTCTTCTGATGATGACCTGGGCTACAAAAAAATTGCTCCTTTGATATGTACATCTTTATTTGGTCTAGTGTTTTTGTATATCTTTCTTAGAGCAGTTGTTAAAATGGACTTAGGGAGTACTTCTCCTTCCTCTTCCAAAATCTTAGTTGTTTAAATCATCTTATTTGATGTTAATAAACAGAAGTAAATTGAATAAAATTATCCCTATTGTCTCATCTTTCCAAATAGCTTGTATAATTTTTGGCAAAGACAAAATAAGCTTGTTTTGCTGTCAGAGTATCTGGGTTCAAATGATGGTTGTTTTCCTTATAAGCTTTTCTTTAAATCTCTGGGTCTCAGATTAAAAAAAAACATAAAAATGAGGAAGTTGGAGTGGATGATGTAGACAATCCTAATGTTCCTTTTAGGTCTATATTCTATGATTCCATGGCTTTAATGTGTTTCAAGCTTTAAAAAAAAACCTCACACTGATTGCATATTGTACTAATAAAAACCTACAAAATTTTCACAATTTTAGAACAGAAATAAAAAAGGTCCAAAATGTGAAATGTGTCTCAGTTTGGGAAATGAACAGTCACTTCTTGAGCCTATAATCATTTTCTATTTAATTTGAAACCAAGGTTATTATATTCATACAAACCCAAACCCTGGTATGAACAGGATGTATTCTTTAATTCACTTTTCTCTTTTTTATTTCTAGTTTTTTTTTCTTTTATGGATATGGGTCACACTGTCTTGAGTGTTTATGAAGCTCATAAAGGAGCCTTTCTGATGTTCTGAGACTTTGTGCTATCAGTGTAAACAGGATAATATGGGGTACCTGCTTCTCTATGGGTAGTCTCTGTTCTATTTGGACCCTGATCAATCCATCCTCAATAAAAGCAATAAACCATTTTACTAAGCATATGTCTCCTTGTTTTATGCTCTACTTACTATCAAGAAGCAGAGGAATGATAAACTTATTTTTGCATCATTAAAGAATCTTGTATGATTGACATGTATAAAAGATATCCCATTGGTATCAGCTTTCATATAGTTGATAAATCAGATATCTGAGAAACAAAAATAAGGCAAATCTAACATGAACTGGATATTTTTAATAAAAATATTAATTATGGCGATATTTTATCACTCCATTTGATAGTATCATATGTAATATTACAGAGATGTAAAGTTAGAAGGGAAAATAAAGGGCTTCTACTCCAAGGCCATCATTTGGTAGAACAGGAAACTGAATCATAGAGCAGTTAAGTAATTTGCCCAAGGTCACACAGATAGAAAATATAAAGTAATAGAGATAGGATTTGACCCGACACAATTTAATTCAAAATCTGACACTCTTTCTCCTGATACAAATTTAAAAACATAAGTGAAGTATTGCTTCAAGTAAACAAATTTAATTTGGGAAATTATGAAAGTACCACTTAAATAAACTGCATTTTCTTTTATTGAAAAAAAGCTACTCCTCAGTATTTTTGCACTGATTTGATGAATTACTTTCTTGGTTCTGATAAGGAAAGGAATGCAGCACTTTTAAAGTTGAAGGAATGAAACATTAGTTGAGATGATTGATAGGTAATACACTGTAATTGTACCTGAGTTTTGACCTGCAACACCTCTACAATTTTGCTTCTCTGTCTTTCAAGCAAAGGCCACTTACTGTGCCAAATTATATGATGGTGATGTGATAGGGACAAAGGTGGAACCACAATATTCATTTTCCCCTGTTACAGGAAGAGAGATCAGAACTACCAGGGCTCATTATATTTATCTATCTATCCACATGTAATTCTCACTAGAATTGTAAAGAGAGATAGATATAAAGATAGGTAATCAGACAAAATAGATAGATGAGATAGATAGATAGATAGATAGATAGATAGATAGATAGATAGATAGATAGACAGACAGACAGATATTTTTGTTAAAGCATTGGGGTTTTGTTGTAGGGAGTGGTGGCATGTGGGTGTGTGTGCACTATGTTGATTCTGCTAAGAGTAACTCCCCTGTCTCCATAATGCACATAGTGGCCTGTAGGTCGAGCATCAAAGTACAGTTGGATTCTGTCTCTTTGTATTCAGGCAAGCATGAAGCCTTATCAACAGAACTGGACTAAATCCTCTGATCCAATTAAATCTGGAGGCTAATTTCAATACCTTTTAAGGAAAATCTAGTATAAGATTAAAGGGCTTGAGAGTATCTATAATAATTGGGGGAGGGGAAGCACTAAATTGGAGATATGAAACAAGTTCAGAAATTACTTCTGCATTCCAGGTGAGAGGTGACGTTTTTAAAAAATATTTTTCAAATTATTAGCCAAGATCTCATGAAGTCTTAGCTCATTCAAAAATGAGTCTACTAAATTCAATAGAAAAAGAGGGGGAAAAAATCTCTGTACCTGTGAGGAATCGGTTAATTTAAACCCTACCTGAAGTATGCCACACAGTAATAATGATGACAACATCCAGTCCAATAATATAAAATCAATGTCAGACATTGAACTTCCATCTGAAGCAAATATACAATGTCATTTGGTTGATTATTAATTAAATTGACACCTGCCAAACTAAATCCAGTCTTGCTTTTGTGTGTAAAGTCAAAGTCCCTTTCTTTTGTCTCATCAAATAATTAATATGTGATAGTACTAATAAAGAATTCCATCAGGAATAAATTTTTAAACACAACTATTTGACATTTTAAAAGAAAAGAAAAATCTGATCATCTGTATAAATTCCATAAATATAGCTTTCACAAATGGTCTTTTAACTCCTATTGATCATGACCTTGGCATTCAAAGTCTAATTATAGTAAAAACTGCCTTGTGTCTCTAGTGACTAGAAAATCTTTACCTGAAATTAATCAGTACTTCAAACACACTACTCTTAATTACAATGTGGTTATTGAAATAGCATACAATTTGAAAATATATGTATGCTCTCCTCATCATAAAGACTATATTCTTATAAATTATAATAACAATATGATAAGAAATGCATGGCATCTTTTTATGTTTTACTTAATACAGTATATGAAATAGTACATTATCCCCAAATATTGTTTTTTCCAATCAAACCTTCAGTATAAAGACCATACTGTCGTCCCCAGGCTAACTCCACCACTCATCAATGATGCATAGTATAGTTATTTGTCTATGTCTTAAACCTGTCTGATTATGAGCCTAACTACCAATTTAAGATGAAGCCTTGATGCTTTGTTTTAAGCCTGATTTTTTTTTCTGATGGGAAGGAATAATAGGTTAACATAGTTATAAATTAATATATCCAACTGATGTTTGTGTAGAGGGGGAAATCATACCCTCTTTCTTCCTTTTCCACTACTCCATTCTACCTGCCATAGGATTGAATTGAATATTTGTCCCATTATCATCATGGGGTGTAGGTAAGACTACATGAAGTACAGTACTAGAATTCTCTGTTATTCACAAACTCTTAGAATTAGAAGGGACCTCAGAAATGATCTATTTTCTGTCTTCCTATATCTATAAGTAGGTTGAATCCTAAACTCAAAATGTGCACATAGGGAAAAAAGTTATAAACAAATATGGTTAGAGTAGACTCAATAAACTGTACAGGGAGTAGCACTTTTAGAAACCATCTGGTACAACTCTTTCATTTTAAAATTTTTATCACTGAGTCCCAGATGAATTATACTATTTAGCTTTTAAAGCTCTTTACAATCTGGCCCAAGTCTATCTTTCTAGCCTCATTATACATTACTCTCCACCCCATTCCCTATGTACTGTGAACCACCCAAACTCCCCTTCTTTCTGTTCCTAACATGTGGGACTCCATCTTCCACCTTAATGTCTTTGCATTGGGAACATGCCCATAACCGGTAATGCCATGGCAAAATATCCATGTCCAGAATGTATTTTTTCCTCAATTCTACATCTCTTCTCTCAAAACTCAACACAAAAACCATCTTCTGTATGATACCTTGCTGATCCTCAAATTGTGAGGGCCTTTCTTCTCTAACTATATTGTAATCAGCTACTTTGCAATCTCTATTTATGATAATGTGGTAACATACCCAAGGAGTTCATCTTGGAATAAGAAATATGAGGGTTCAAGTCCTATTTCAGACACAGCCTTAGTAAATCACTTAGTTTCTAATTGCCTGATTCATATCTGGAATGAAAATTTGCAGAGAAGATGATGAATAAGGAGAGCTCTTTTCTTCATCCAGTTGTTTTTTGTATCAAGATAAATCATAGTTCAATCATGTCCTAGTCTTTGGGACTCTAGAGTTTTCTTGGCAAAGATGCCTGTGTGGTTTTGCCATTTCCTTCTCTAGCTTCTTTTACAGATGAGGAAACTGAGGCAAACAGTTCAAGTGACTTGCCCAGGGTCACACAGCTATTAAGTCTCTGAGACCAGATTTGAAATCAGGAAGAAGAATCTTTTTGACTTCATATCCAGCATTCTCTCCACTGAACCAGAATAATAGGGTTAGCTTGTTTATAGTGCTTGGAATTGAAGAGAAGATATCCAGGCACAGGTAAAAATGGACATAAATGATGTATATACCACAATTCTGTTTATAAATTAAATTCAATGTTTATTTTTAATGTACGTCATTCATTACCACAAAATTTGAGTTACAAATTTTCTCCCATTCTACCCACCAACCCAAAACAGTGATCCAATTGTATACTCCCTCCCCCAATCTGCTCTCTCCTATATCCTCCACTATTCCCCCTCCAACTTTCTGGTTGGGCAAGATGGATCTCTATATCCCTATGCCTGTATATCTTATTTCCCAGGTGCATGTAAAATAATAATAATAATAATGACAATAATAATAATGATGATGTAATATAATAATATAATAATGATGATGTAATATAATAATAAAATAATAATGATGATTGCCTCTTGCGTATGAGATAACTTACCCCATTCCGTCTTTCTCCATCACCTCTCATTATATTCCTCTCTTACTTCTCAATTTCACCTTTTAAATATCATCCTTTCTTATTCAATTGATGATGATGATAATAATAATTTTAAACATTTTATTTTAAAACTTTGAGTTCCACTTTCTTTCTCTTTCTCTCTCATCACCCACCCTTACAGGGAAGGTAAGCAATTCAATATAGGTTGTACAAGTGTAGTTACACAAAACATTTCTATAGTGCATATATTGTGAAAGACTGACAATATTTCTTTCCTTCCATCCTATCCTGTCCCAAATTTCTTCCATTCTCTACTTTGACCTGGTCCCTTTGCAAAAGTATGTGCTTCTCACTACCCTTTCCTCCAATTTGCCCTCCCATCCATCATCCCCATTCTCATACCCTCCCCACTACTCTCCTGTAGGGCAAGATACTCAATTTAGTGTGTAGGTCATTCCCTCCCTAAGCCAAATTCAATAAGAGTGAGGTTGACCCATTCCCTATTGCCTTCCTGTTCTTCCCCTCCATTGTAGCAGTTATCTCTTGCCTCTTCTGTATGAGATAATTTACCCCATTCTGTCTCTCTCCTTCTCCTCTCATTATATTTCTCTCTCAGCTCTCAATTTCACCTTTTAAATATCATCCTTTATTTTTCAATTGATCCTGTGTGCTCTGTCTATGCATACCTGTATACATATATACACATATTCACATGTTTTATATGAACATATACCCTCCTATATAGACATATATGTATGTATACATATTCATATACATATACATATGTATATACATTTATATTCCCTTTAATTATCCTCATACTGAGAAAAGTTTCATAACTTACAATTATCACTTTTTCCATGAAGGCATGAAAGGAGTTCAACTTTGATAAATTCCTTATGATTTCTTTTCCCTGTTTACCTTCTCATGCATCTCTTGCTTCTTGTATTTGAATATCAAATTTTCTTTTCAATGCTGGTTTTTTTCATCAAGAATGCTTGAAAGTCCTCCACCTCACTGAATGACCATATCTTCCCCCAGAAACATTATACTTAGTTTTAATGGGCAGGTGATTCTTGGTTTTAATACTACCTCCTTTGACTTCCAGAATATCATATTCTAAGACTTGTGATCTCTAAATGCAGAAGCTGCTATATCTTGTGTTATCCTGACAGTGTTTCCACAGTATTCAAATGGTTTTTCTTGTCAGCTTGTAATATTTTCTCCTTGATTTGGGAACTCCAGAACTAGTTATAGCATTCCTGGGAGTTTTTTAGGGGATCTTTTTCAAGAGGTAATCAGAGAATTCTTTCAATTTCTATTTTGCCCTCTTGTTCAAAAATTTCAGGGCAATTTTCCTTGAGAATTTCTTGAAGGATGATTTCTGGGTACTTTTTCTGATCATGGCTTTCAGGTAGTCCAATCATTTTTAAATTGTCTCTCTTGGATCTATTTTCCAGGTCAGTCATTTTTTCAAGGAGTTATTCACATTGCCTTCTATTTTTCATTTGTTTGGATCTGTTTAATAGCATATTGATTTCTCATAAAGTCATTACCTTCCATTTGCTCCATTACAATTCTGAAGGAATTATTCTCTTCAGTGAGCTTTTGAAATTCTTTTTCCATGTGGAAAATTCAGCTTTTTAAGGCATTCTTCTCATTGGCTTTTTGGGCCTCTTTTGGCATTTGAGTTAGTCTATTTTGTAAGGTGTTATTTTCTTCAGTCAGGTTGCTGATTCTCTTTCCATGATTTACTTGCATCATTCTCATTTCTCTTCCCAATTTTTCCTACACTTCACTTGCTTTTCAAAATCCTGCATATGTTCCTCTGTTGCCTATATCCAGTTTACATTTTTCTTGGAAGCTTTTGGTGCAGGAGCTCTGACTTTGTTTTCTTCCTCCTGTTTGTAAAGCCAATCAGCAGTAGATTCCTGAGAGAATGTTACTGTGAACAGCTTTTAAGATTCAGATTACACAGTGTTAGTGAACACTCTGTTTATTCCATTACAAAATCAAGATTC
>JAQQSW010004916.1:0-14326 GCA_028646575.1 Pseudocheirus occidentalis | reverse complement strand
GCTCCGCCACCCCATTTGTAACTGTTTAATAATGTCTTTGTTTCTCATAAAGTCATTAGCTTCCACTTGTTCCACTCTAATCCTGAAGGAATTATTCTCTTCAGAATGTTTTTGAGATTCTTTTTCCATCTGGCAAATTTGACTTTTTAAAGTATTCTTCTCCTCATTGGTTTTCTGGGCTTCTTTTGCCATTTGAGTTAATCTATTTTTTAAAGTGTTGTTTTCTTCAGTCAGGATGTTGACTCTCTTTTCATGATTTTCTCTCATCATTCTCATTTCTCTTCCCAATTTTTCCTCCACTTCTCTTGTTTGTTTTTCAAAGTCCTTTTTCAGTTGACATATAGCTTGTAGGCAATCTTTGAGTGTCTTGGAAACATTGGTGTGGGAGTTCTGACTGTGTTGTCTTCCTCCTGTTCCATACTTTGACCCTTTTTGTCCACAAAAAAGGATTCTAGAGTTTTATTGCAGTTCTTATTTTGCTTCATTTTCCTCATGTTGGCTCGTCAATTAATTGGTTGGTTTTTTTTAGGTCTGTGGAACTTGGCTTCCAGGGAGGAAAGCTCTGTCCCAAATTGCTGGGGTTTTCACAGCTGCCAGAGCTACCAGGGGGGTTCTGCAGCCCCCCCAGCCTCGGCCCACTGAAAGCACACCTCAGGACCACCACCCAAGACCACAATCTGGATCCAGGCTGCTCAACGCAAGTCCCCTTGGCCCTGATCAATCATCTCAGCCCCACCTGCAGAGTTCGCAGGCCAGGAGCTCTGAAGCAGCCCAACTGAGGCAGCTGCTGGTTGCAGCAAGTCCTGCCCTTCCCCCACTGCTTCCTTGCCCTGGGGGCAGATTGGCCAGACTCCTTTTCCTCTCCCAAATTTAGGTTGAAAGCTTCACTTTCACTGATCTTTCTCTAATCCTTATTCTTTCTGGCTTGATTGATGTGGAGATTGTTGCTCCAGGTACTGTAGATCTGCTCTCTGTAGACTCACGCTGTGGCTCTGGCTCTGGAAAGTCGGCTCCTCCCAACTACCCTGGAGCCTGGCCCCAGTTTCAGTTTCAGGCTGGGCTGGCCTTGGCTCCCTTTTCTCAAAGTAGAAAACAATATGTGGGAATTGGGATAGGATAGAGTAAAATTTAGTTAGTCTTTCACAACATGACTATTATGGAAGTGTTTTGCATAACTACACATGCATAGCCTAGATTAAATTGCTTGCCTTCTCAATGAGAGTAGGGAGGGATGAAAGAAGAGAGAGAATTCGGAACTCTAAGTTTTAAAAACTAATGTTAAAAATTGTTATTACATGTAACTGGAAAATAAGACATATACGCAATGGGGTATAGAAATCTATTTTGCCCTACTAAAATTAAGGGGGAGAAGACGGAGGCATAGAAGCAGGAGAACTCCATGAGTTCCTCCCATAACCACCTCAAATATCTATAAAATAAGACTCTGGACAGATTTTAGAGCTCCAGAACCCATAAAATGTCAGAGGCAAAGCTCTCACTGAGGGCACCCTGGCAGGTGGATGGGAAGGGTTCATCACAGCAGGCTGGAGCTGAGATCAGCCTCGCCTGAACCCTAGCCCCTGGGTGGCCAGGACAAGCCATGGTTGGAGCTTTTGGGAGAGCAGATCACCAGCAGCTGTGGTAGTTTCCAGAATTATCAACCCATAAGACCTATGGACAAAGTAAAAGGTCAGTGAAGCTCAGCTAAATTTGGGGGAGAGAAGCAGGTCTGGCCCCTGCCCCCAAAGAGAGAAGTGGTAGTGGAAGTGGTGGCCCTGCAGCTGCCTCCACATGGCTGCTTCAGAGCTCCTAGACTGCAGATTGCAGGGGGGGCATCAAACGATCATTCTGAGGCTAATTGCTCTTGCCTTAACTTGCCTGAATTGGGATCATGGTCTTGGGTGGTGGTCCTGGGGTGTGTGACCAGTAAGCCAAAGTTGATGGGGGCTGCAGAGATGGCAGCCTCCTAATAGCTCCAGCAGCTGTAAAAACTGCAACAATTTGGGACAAATCTCTCCCCTCTGAAAGCAGAGTTCCACTGAACCCAAAAGTCAAATAATAGACTGGCACCATGAGAAGGCAAAGGAAGCAAAACAAGCTCAGCAATCCAACTTTGGATTCCTTGTTTGGGAACAAAAAAAGATCAAAGCATGGAACAGAAGGAAAACAACACAGTCAGAACTCCTGAACCAAAAGCTTCCAGGAAAAATTTAAACTGATTACAAGCCATGGAGGAGCTTAAGAAGGATTTTGAAAGCCAAATTAGAGAAGTGGAGGAAAAATGGGGAAGAGAAATGAGAATGATGCAAGAAAATCGTGAAAGAGAGTCAATAACCTGACTGAAGAAAATGACACCTTAAAAAATAGATTAACTCAAATGGCAAAAAGAGGCCCAAAAAGCCAATGAAGAGAAGAATGAATTAAAAGTAGAATTTGCCAGATGGAAAAAGAATCTCAAAAGCTCACTAAATAGAATAATTCCTTCAGAATTAGAGTGAACCAAAAGGAAGCAAATGACTTTTATGACAAATCAAGATACTATTAAACAGATCCAAACAAATGAAAAAACAGAAGACAATGTGAAATATTTCCTTGAAAAAACCACTGACCTGGAAAATAGATCCAGGAGAGACAATTTAAAAATCATTGGACTACCTGAAAGCCATGATCAAAAAAAGAACCTAGAAATCATCCTTCAAGAAATTCTTAAGGAAAATTGCCCTGATATTTTGGAGCCAGAGGGCAAAATATAACTTGAAAGAATTCAAAAAGATCCCAAAAAGAAAACTCCTAGAAATGTTATAGCCAGGTTCCCAAGTTCCTAAGAGCAAATATTACAAGCTGCCAAGAAGAAACAATTTGAATACTGTAGAAACACAGTCAGGATAACCCAAGATCTAGCAGCTTCTACATTAAGGGATTGAAGGGCCTGGAATATGATATTCCAGAGATCAAGGGAGCTAGGATTAAAACCAAGAAACATCTACCCAGGAAAACTGAGTATAATGTTTCAGGGGAAAATATGGTCATTCAATGAGGCAGAGAATTTTCAAGCATTGTTGAGGAAAAACATAACTGAATAGAAAATTTGACATTCAAACACAAGAAGCATGAGAAGGTAAACATGGAAAAGAATTCGTAAGGAACTTACCAAAGTTGAACTATTTCCATGCCAACATGGAAAAATGATCATCGTAACTTATGAAACTTTTCTCAGTACGAGGATAGGTGAAGGGAATATAAATGTGTGTGTATATATCTATATCTATATATCTATATATCTATATGCGCATACACATACACATATGTCTTTATAGGACATATATTCATATATACATATGAAAACATATGAGTGTGTGTATATATATACAGGTATACATATACAGAGGGCACAGGATCAATTGAATAGGAAGGGATGATATTTTAATAGGTGGAATTGAGAGTGGGAGAGGAATAGAATGAGAGGAGACAAGGAGAGACAGAATAAGGTTAATCATCTCATATAGAAGAGGCAAGGGATAGCTGTTACAATGGAGGGGAAGAACAAGAAGGCAAAAGGGCATAATGGTTCAACCTTACTCTCATTGAATTTGTTCTAGGGAAGGAATGACATATACTCTAAATTGGGTATCTTGCCCTACAGGAAAGTAGGAGTGAAGGGGATGAGAGGGGGGATGGTGGAGGGGAGGTCAGGTGGGGGGGGAGTTGTTAGAAGCACACACTTCTGTAAAGGGGCAGGGACAAAGTAGGGAATGGAACAAATGGAGGGAAATATAGTCAGTCTTTCACAATATGTCCGTTGTGGAGGTGTGCTTTGTAACTACACATGTGTGGCCTGTATTGAATTTGTTGTCTTTCCAGTTGGGGTGGGTGATGAGGGAGCAAGGGATAGAATCTGGAGTTTAAAGCTCTAAAATCAAATGTTAATACATACATACATACATATATAATTACTATTATTTATATGCAACTGGAAAATGGGATATGCAGGCACTGGGGTAGGGAGATCCATCTTGCCCTACCAGAAAGCCAGAGGGGTTATGGGGGAGGATATAGGAAAGAGCAGACTGGGGGAGGTGATATAAGGTGGTATCACTGTTCTGGGGTGGTGGGTAGGGGAAGGACAGGGAGGAAATTTGTAATTCAAAATCTCATGGAAATGAATGATGTAAACTAAAAATAAACAAAAGTTAATCTTTTAAAAAAGGGAGTAAGGGGGAAGGTGATGGGGAGGGGGTGATAGAAGGGAGGACAGACTGGGGAAAAGGGTAATCAAATACATGCAATGTCAGGGTGGGGGGGGAGAGATGGGGAGAAAAGTTGGAAATCAAAATTTTGTGGAAATGAATATTGAGAACTAAAAATTAATTAATTAATAATAAAAAGAAAAAAGTGCTTTCCCAGGAAAGGCAAAGGAGATAGAGAAAACATCTTCCAGGGTGGTGGACCATGAGCATTAAAGACAGCTTGACATCAAACCCTCTGTTAGGGCAATCACTTAGGCACTCAAACTAGCTCAGAAGAGGTGGCTTAGCTAGGATTCCTTCAGTACTTTAATCGACCCAGATAATAATAATGATGACATAATAATAACAGCTAGAATTTATATAGCACTTAAAGGTTTCCAAAGCACTTTCCAAGCATCTCATTTCATCTTCACAAGAATCCTAGGAGATAGGTGCTATTATTATCCCTGTTTTTGTAGATGGGGACACTGAGGCAACCAGTAGTGATGTGACTTCTCTAGGGTCACCCAGCTAATAAATATCTGAAGTAGGATTTGAATTCAGGTCTTCCTGACTCCAATATTTTAGCCATTGTATCACTTTAGTTCATATTCCTTTTGTTCTATGTGAATCTTGCATATGCCTTTTTATAAATTCTCCTTATAGGATTTCACCAATATCTTGGAGGCCATTTTCTGCTTCTTTGAGTGCTTCCTGGGCAGCAGTTCAACATTCTGGATGTCTATCTGGCATCTCTCACTCTTGCTACATGACTGACCCACCTCCTTTTCTAGTTTGATATGTCCTTAGGCAATTACTTTTATGCTATTTCTTTCCTGAAAGTCATTATTGGTAAAATCTTGCAGCTTTGCTGACACTTGCTACGTGTCCTGCCGTTGCCCTTTGGGTCATCTGAAATTGTGATGCTTCTGAGACTGTGCCATTGTAACTCACAGCTCCACAACCAAAGGCCATGGAAACAGAAGGGCAGAGGCTTGGACCCTGCTGTTGAGCTTGGCCAGGGAGCATCATTTGCCCTCCAGGGAGGATCTGACAGATGGCGCCCTGCAAAGAAGAGCAGCTGGAGTATTGCGTTAGTCCTGAGGAAGCATCCTTCAACCTTCCTTAAACTCATAGGATTCATAAGACCCCATTATAAAAATATTTAAAAATCAGGAGAGAAAAATCAGGACATATGTTTGGACTAGCAGTGCATGCCAAAATAATTTAAAAAAAAAAGAAAGAAAAAAACACAAAATTAACCAAGCCTTCAGTGAGTGTCTAATAAACTTGACATTTTTAACAGGCATGTTGAAATTCCCCTGATGTGCTGGTGACAATGAAAATAATTTAATGCATCATGGATAAAAGCCCATTAAAAAATAGCCACAGTAGCTAAAATTGTCAAGGTTTTTAAAATTCAGATTTTTCTTTCACTTCCAAAAAATCCAGATGCAGCTTGGTGTTATAGAAAGAGCATTGGATGGGATATTGAGAGAGCTGGGTTCAAGTTCTGACTGATATTCACTTGATATGTGGCTTTGAGAAAGTTATTTCAGCTCCCTAGGCCTCTATTTCTTCATCTCTATGGTGAGGAAATCAGCCTAGATGGTCCTTCAACTGTCTTCTAGCCCTTATTGTGTGATTTCTGGTTTTGGTAACATGATCCTTCTCTGATCAAATAATTCAGTACCACTTCATGACTCACATTACACAAGAAGTCCCAGGTCTGGCAACTTTGGAAACTAATCCATTAAGTTTAGGAAAGAAGGAATGGACAATAGGTGTTGAATTAATCAAGTTATTGAATGGAATAGCACTGGCCTAGAGATCAGGAGATCTGGATTCTAGTCTAGACTTTGCCACAATCTATTATTAACATCTTTCCAGATTCATTGGATATTATTCCCTATGCCACACTCTTCAATCCACTTAAACTAGCTTTCTCTCTATTTCTCATACACAGACTCCATTTCCAGTCTCCAATTTGCCATAGTATTGACTGCTCTACATAACTAGAATTCACTCCCTCTTTATCTCCAACCCACAGAGTACATCTCATCTTTTACAACATAGTTCAAGGACCATCTTCTCCTTGAAACTTTCCTACCCTCACCAATGGCTACTGTCCTCCTTCCCAGAGGAATACTGCATTTAACTACTCTTGTAACATTGTATTTATTCACTTTATATTTGTGCTGTGTGTGTATATATGTATGTATGTATGTATATATATATGTATATGCATATGTATATTCATTTATTTATTCATTTATTTATTTATTTATTTAAAATGTACTTATGTACTTGGTGTCTCCTACATTAAAATGCAAGTGTCTTGCAGGTAGAAATTGTTTCATTCTTTGTACTTGTATCTCCAGCAACTAGCACTGTCTCTGGTACACAGTAGGAGCTTAATAAATGCATCTTGGTTGATTGATGGGTTGATTTGTGACCTTGTACAATTCATTTAGCATTATGGAACTTTCAATTCCTCAACTGTGAAGTAAGAGAGGACTGAAACAGGTGGTTTACTAAGGTCTCTTCTAACCCTAATATTTCATTATTCTAAAACTACCCAAATATAAGGATTTAGGATTCCAAAATGGGAATTTTGCACATCTGTTGTCATCCTGTCTATTCTCCTGCCTCTATGTAGTGCTATCTGCAATTTATTTGGAGAGAGATGGGGAGGGACCTGGGAGCACTTTAAGAAATATGTCACTGGGCAAGCCAAATAAAAGTAGATAAACTTGTATAGAGGATCTGGCTGAGGATTTTGTCCATTTATCCATGATGTGGAACTGTCACCTGGGCATTGGCTCATGGGGACTGCTAAAAATGTCCTGGAAGGACTCTTGCAGAATTGAGAGAAGTCTGAATGATGACAAGACATGAAATCACAGACTGTTGTTGTTCATCCTTCATTTTCAGAATTTATTTATTTATTTTTAGTTTTCAACATTCACTTCCACAAGATTTTGAGTTCCAGATTTTCTCCCCATCTCTCCCCTCTCCCACCCCCAGATAGCAAACATACTGATTACTCCTTTCCCCCCCCCCAGTCTGCCCTCCCATATATTCCCCCTATTCCTTCCCTTATCCCCTTCCCCCTTACTTTCTTGTAGGGCAAAATGGATTTCTATACCCCCATCCTTCATTTGGAAGAGGACCAATAACCTCAAAGGGTGATGTCTTCACTTGCTTATGAACTGGATTTAGATGAGCTGGAGTTGCATAAAGGTGTCAGCCTCACTCTCTCTTTCAGAGTCCAGTGACAAGACAAAAGTCAAGACAATCAGTGAGGAACTGGGATGCAATGGATGACCTTGACCAAAGTCCAAGTGCTTCACAGCACCTGCTTCAGCTACCTTCATGGCCATTAGAACAAATTGTTCCCATCCACTCATTCCATGGGGGAAATTCTTCACATATTTGGGGTAGACATCTTCTTAACTCACCAATGGGTTTGGGTTCTGTCAGTTACCTTCAACCTGGTTTAGCCTGTCCTCCAAGATGGTTTTTCCAGGGTATTACCACTGTGCATACAACTTTTTGGAGCCACAAGTGAGAGTTAGGTGACAGGTGGACACCAAATGTGGATGAACAACTCTGAAAAGGGTTCAGAAAGTATTCATACCCGAGGTGCTAGTCCTCTTTGAACACTCAGACCCCAGAAAGTAAGATTAGAGAGCGCTTACAATGCCTGGCTCAGGAGTCTGAATTTGATGTTTTAAGGAATGGGCAGCACTGAACATTTTAAAATAAGCATGGGACATCATGAAAGTGATGTATTACAAGAGTTAGCCTGGCAGCTATACACAGTATACATTGGAAGAAGGTGGGATGATATTCAGAGAGAAAAGCTAAAAGACAATTATTGCAGTAGTTGAGTATCAGATGGCCCAGTCTAAGTCTCAAGACCATAAATTTATATCTGGAAAAGGCTTGAGGGATACATATTACAATTCTCTTTCTTAAAATATAAATTAGAAAGCAGAGGTAGGATAGGCTAAGTAACTTGCCTAAGATCACAAAAGTAGCAGAGCCTAGAACAAGAGCAGAAACAACTGGAAACCAGGAAGACAAACAGACTAGCTTCAAGGAGCCAGCCAAGTGGGGTCTGCCAAAGGGAGACAACCCTAGGGAATAGCTGTGGGCAAAAGCATTGGACTTCTAATCAGGAAACCTGGGCTCTAGTCTTGACTTTGCAGCTTACCAGCTGGGTGATCTTGGGTAACTATTGACTGACTCCATCCTATTTTCCATGATGAATGTTCCAGGTCTTCCCTCATCTCCTCAAGATTTCCATAGTACCATAGTGTCACTATCCTTACTTATACTTCACTGAAAAAAATTTTCTCTTTTCCTCAATCACTATGTGCTTCACTTAAATCCAATTCAAGTGTAAGATATCACCCTTGTGATGTCATTGGTCTTCTTTGAAATAAAGGACCAACAACAGCCCCTTGATATCATCTCCAAGAATTCCTCCTTAACTTCAGTCTCTAATGAAGATATGCTCTTTTTTTAAAGATATGCTCTTTATCCTCACCAAAGCCTGTTCTTCTAACATGTATCTTTTATTCCACCTTCTCTCATCTTCTCCTACAAACTACCCTTATTGTCATCCTCTTTATCCCTAATATTCAATTTCTTCCTATATACTGGCTTCTTTCTTGAACATACATAATTCTTTCCCATCCTTAAAAAGACCTCATCAGGTCTCACTATATTTACTAACTTCTATATCTTTCCTCCATTTCTCCCAAAACTCAATAAAAAAATCATATATACTTGGTGCCTCTGCTTTCTTTTCTTTAGCCCCTTCAAACTGTCTTCAGACCTCAGCACGAAACTGTGACTGCTCTCTCCAGAGCTACCAATGATCTCTTAATTGCCAAATCTAATGACCTCTTCTAAATCTTCATCTTTCCTGAACTCTCTTCAACAATTGACACCATTGATGATCATATCATCCTGAATAATCTTTCCTCTCTGGATTTTCATGGTTTTTCCTCTGTCCTTGTTCTTCTCCTGCCTGTATGACTATAATTTTCAGTCTCCTCCACTGATTCATCATCTGTGCTACTAATAGTAGGTTTATGCCAAGGGTCTGTTCTGCCCTGTCTTAGCTCTCTCTATATATTCATTCTCAGCATCTCATTAGCTCCTAGTAGTTCAATTACCACTTCCATTCATATAATTACCAGATTTATACATCTAGCCCTAGTATCTCTCCTGAACTTCTGCCTCATCACTTGACAATTGGACATTTGAAACCATATGCCCTGTAGGCATCTCAGCTCAATATGTATAAATTATGACTCATTATCTTTTCTGTCTCTCCAAACCCACTCCTCTTCCAAATATCCCTATTACTGTCAAAGACACCAACATCTTTGCAGTCACCCAGATTTACAATCTCATTGTCATTCCTGACATTTCATTCTCTCTCACGATGCATAGTAAATCAGTTGTTAAATCTTTTGTTTTCTCTTCTGAGTCTGTCCCCTTCCCACTGTGGTTTAGGTCTTTATCATCTTTTGTCTTGACTATTGCAAAAATCTTCTATTTGGTCTTCCTACATCAAGTCTATCCCAACTAAAATTCACTCTCCTTAATCGCCAAAGCAATTTTCACTCACTCATTCAATAAACTCCAGTGGCTCCCTATTACCTCTAGAATAAAATACAAACACTTTGATTTGACATTTAAAGCTCTTCCCAACACCATCTATGCCTGTTTTTCCAGTTTTGTCATCCATTACTCCAGTCCACATACTCTACAGTCTAGTCATATTGCCTGCTCATTTTTCAGTACTCACTGTGCTCCATTCTAATGTCTATGCCTTTGCATTAGCTGTTTCATATGTATGATATGCACTCCCTCCCATCTCATTTGCCTTGATTCCCTATTTTCCTTCAAGATTCAGTGCAAATTCCACCTTCTACATGAAGACTTCTTGATTCCTCAGAGATGCTGGTATATTCCCTCCCAAAGTATCATATTCATTGTGTAAGTGTAAATACTTAAATATGTACTTGTCTTGCCCATTAAAATGTATATACATTATATATATAGAATGTATGTATGTATATATACATGTATATATGTGTGTGTACACACACACACATACACACACATACATATACACCCTCCTTGAGGGCAGGTTGTTCAGTAGTTTCTGTTCACAACTCTTTGTGACCTCATTAGGAGTTTTCTTGGCAAAGATACTAGAGCAGTTTGACCATTTCCTTTCCTTGCTCATTTTATAGATGAGGAACCTGAGGCAAATAGGTTGAAGTGACTTGCCCAGGGTCACTCAGCTACTAAGTGTTTGAGGCCAGATTTGAACTCAAGTCTTCCTGACTCCAAGCTTGGCACTATATCTACTTCACCATTCAGCTACCCCAACCAATTATCTATTGTTTTTTTTTCATTCTTCTACTCTTAGTATGGTGCCTGATAAACTATAAACAATTAATAAATGCTTGTTGATGGACTGATTTGACTTCCTTGAGTCTTAGTTTTCTCATCTGTAAAATTAATTTCTAAATTTCTATACTGTCTTTTAAATCATGTAGTCTATGAGTCTATGAAAATGATAGAATTGGGTTTGGGTCAGCCAAATATCTTCTTCCAAAAGCCTTGGCGAATTTACTATAGTGTGTATCCATACCTGTCTGTTTCATTCGTTTTTCAATTATGTCCAAATCTTTATGACTCCATTTGGGATTTTCTTGGCAAAGATACTGAAGTAATATGCCATTTCCTTCTTAAGTTTATTTTACAGATGAGGAAATTGAGACAAACAAGGATAAGGAATTTGCCCAGGGTCACACAGCCAATAAGTGTTGGAGGTCAGATTTGAACTCAGGCGTTCCTGACTCCAGGCCCAGAACTCTATCCACTGAGCCACCTAGCTGCCCCCATATCTGTCTGTAGATGCATACTATATCAGAAAAGGTGCAATATCTGCTCAGGTTTTCCTCATTACTTGACTGTTTCCTACCTTCTCATTCTTCTTCCACTTTACTTCCTTATATAATATATAAATACTCGCTTTCTTTACATAGGAAACTTCATCTACTGAATCCATGTCTCTGTGATGATTGTCCCCCATTTCTGGAATGCTCTCTCTCCCAACCTGCAACTCTTAGAGCCCGTGGCTTCCTTCAAGATGCAGCTTAAATCCCATCTTGTGTTTTCAAAGAGCCTTCTTCACGCCACCTGCCCTGAGTTGCTAGTGCTTTCCTCTGAGATCTCCTCCCATCCACTTTGTATATGTGCTGTATATGCTGAGTTATTTTCATGTTGTTTCCCAAATTAGATTGGGAGGTACTTAGGACTGAAGACTAGTTTGTGTCTTTCTTTGTGCCCCCTCTGCACTTAGTACAGTGCCTGGCACATAGTGAGGACTTAATAAATGACTGTTGACTTGATTAGATTTGGCAGCCTGCAGATCCAAAGTGTATTATTTAATTATGCTCAAGTGATTAAGTCTGTAAAGTTTGGATGCTCAGCTAGAACGTCTCAGGGCAGCCAGCATTCCCCACAAGACAAGCCTACATATAAAGGCTGGATGTTTATTTGTGGAGTGACTGTGCCTGATTCCCTCCATCCAATTAACAGCAGAAACAAGCATTTGCCAGTTATTTTTTCAACTAAACTTGTGTGTGACAAGTTGCCATGGAGATCAAAAAGTAATTTGGTGGTATTGGTATCCTGAAAATAAAGTGTGAGCCAAACTGCAAAATAACAGAGCAGGGGGGCCGGGCACAAAAATCGAGCTTTCAAGCTCTTTTGTGACAGGAAAAGGCTACTCTGGAATGAAAAAGAGGGAAGGATACAGAAAGTGCAGTAAGTATACTTTTGTCCCCAGGATGGAGCTGTCCCAAAAGCACAGTGCTGGAACACACCTTAGACATCTAGCCCTATCATTTAACTGAGGAGAAAGTGAAGACCAGAGAGGAAATATTTGTCCAAGTTGATACAGGTGATTAATGGTAGAACCAGTTCTAGTAAGGACTCAGTACTCTACTCTAAACTCAATATTCTTTTCACTCTTGCAGACTTCTTCTTGACTTTCCTCATATTGGTAAGGCTCACATTTTCCTCTCCCTCCCTTCTATGGATGGGCTTCTTCCCTCTTATAATTCCATATCGAAGTTCCTATATTCTCCAGTACTGATAAAAAAGTGTTCCACAAATTCTTTCTCCATTTTCTTGTTCTAATCAACTCCCAAGGTCCCCAAATCTGTAATTGAGCCTCAGTCTTACTATAGTTCCCACTGCCCACAGGCCATTTCCAATGGATGTTCCAATGACAGCTCAAAATCATCATGTCCACAATGTAAAACATTGTGTGTGCATGCATACACACGCACACACACACATACACATACACAACCTGAAAGCTATCTCTCTTCAAAACTTCCCTTTTCCTCCTGAGAGTACTAAACTCTTTCTAGTTATGTCACCCAGGTTTACATCCTCAAAGTCATCTTTACTTTTTGTTTCTCCCTGTCCTTCCACATCCAATTAGCTGCCAAATCTTATCAATTATACCTTTACAATGTTTATTGCAACTGTCCTCTTATTTCCACTTTTACAACCACCATACTAGTTTAGGCCCTTCTGACCTTTCCCTTGTGTATTGCAATAGCCCTCTAAGATTTCTGCTTCCAGTCTCTCCCCTCTTCAGTACAACCTCTTCACTGGGAGCCAAATTAGTATTCTTCTGTCTAAATATTTCACTCCCCTGCTCAAAAATCTTCAATGATTTCCATTGCCCCAACTGTGCTCCCTCCTACTTTTTCAGACATTCCATATTATTCAATGAATTAACAAGCATTTATTGAGTACCTGCAATGCACCAGGAATTATACACCATACTCCCTTTCACTCACTCACACTCACTCACACACACACACACACACACACAAATATTACAGCCAAACCAGGCTACTGTGGCTCCTTAAATTT
Organism: Pseudocheirus occidentalis; assembly: GCA_028646575.1. Lineage (NCBI taxonomy): Eukaryota > Metazoa > Chordata > Mammalia > Diprotodontia > Pseudocheiridae > Pseudocheirus > Pseudocheirus occidentalis. The sequence continues at coordinate 1,112 of JAQQSW010004916.1, read as the reverse complement.
TACATAACTTCTCTCTCTGTGCCTTTGCACAAAATTGCCACTCCCTTCATATCTGAAATGTTCTTCCTCACCTGTGCCTCAGCATTATCAACTTTGTTTAAGGGGTAACTTAGGTGCCACCTCATATGTGAATCCTTGAATGATTCCCCTCATCCCTAAGTTGAGAATACTCTCTAATTCCTGAAATTCATTTGTATGTATCAGTGTGCACATTATTCCCTGCCTTGAAGCAGAGTTTTTAACCCTTAAGAGCAAAGATCAGTTTTTGTTGCTCTTGCCCTTGTGAGCCTAGAAGTTAGCATAGAGACTTGACCATAGTAGGTTCCTCATCAATATTTATTGAATTGAATAGCAAGTTCTAGGAAATGTCGGGGAGAACTCCAGTGTATAGAGGACATTCAAGTGGTACAGTGGATGGAAGGAGTCAGAAAAACTCATCTTCTTGAGTTCAAATTCAGTCTCAGATACTTACTAACTGTGTGACCCTTAAATCACTTAATCCTGTTTGCCTCAGTTCCTTATCTGTAAAATGAGCTGGAAAAGTAAATGACAAAACACTCTGGTTTCTTTGCCAAGAAAACACCAAATGCGGTCACAAAGAATATGATATGACTGAATAACAACAACCATTGTACAGGCTTTTGAAAGTTGGGTTAATGAATCTAATGTTTATTCATTAGGCAGTAAGGAGCTATGTATGGCTTTGAGGTGGGGGAATTCTGTGATGAGAGCTATGCATTAGAATGATTCATCTAATCATGATTCCTAGGATTTATCAAAGGATAGAGTGACTGGAGACCACTAAGGGTCTAAATGGTCTCTTTTTTCTAAGGAGAAAATTACAAAAGGCCTAGGCAAGGGATCACATGGACATGTCCCAGGTTGGGTTGAATATCTGGAAACTGGTTCCCAGGTGAGGTGGTGTAATGGTAATCAATTTGTTTGATATATTTAGGGTTAAGTAGATCCTAGTAACTTAGGGCTAAGTATAGAACTCTGTCCATTGGTGAAAAGGTGTGAATTCCCCTGTTGACATGGAAGAATGCCATTGGTTGAGGCACTCCCCTGTTGACTTGGGAGAAGGCCAGTGCTTATAAGGAATAATTTTATAG